>JAJTUV010002283.1:0-190041 GCA_021653895.1 Mastomys natalensis | reverse complement strand
AAGGAAGGAAAGAAGGAAGAAGGAAGGAAGAAGGAAGGAAAAGGTAGTTAAGCATGAGCCTGTGAAGCCAACAACCAACAGACCTCATAGTTTCTACTTCAAGTTCCTGCTTGAGTTCTTGCCTTGACTTTCCCAACAATGATAGACTATCACACCTTTAAAACTAAAATAAATGTTTCTTCGCCTAAGTTTACTTTTGTCAGAGTATCTTAACCACAGCAACAAAAAGGAAACCAAAAGCACTCGCAAGCCTGATAGACTGGAAAAAAAAAGGTTTTTTTGGAAAATTTTTCCCTTCCCTGAATCTAGTTGAAAAGCCAGTTGTACAACTGGAAAATGCAAGAATAAAGACCTTAGAATACTCATATCCCAGTGAATACTCAACAAACCCCTCCCCTCAGACTCAAGTTCTATTGGAAGAGGAGATGGAAAGATCATAAGAGCTGGAGAGGGATTGGGTGCTTTAAGGAAACAGTGGCTATAATACACGATAGACTGATCACATATGAAACTCATGAGACTGTGGCAACATGCCAAGGGCCTGCATAGGTACCAAGTCAGATGGGCTCCAACATTGAGAGGTATTGAAAAAAGGCCTCCCATCTTTAACAAAGGAGTTCTAACCCAATTGACCAGCTGTTGCAAAAGGAAAAAATTATTTTCTCCAGTGAAGTCGCTCACTGGGTATATAAACTACCTTAAGGGTAGGCCCCATAACCAACAGCAGAAGCCAACACAGAATGAACTTAGACGGTATTTCTTAGAGATTCTTTCTCATAATGCTTTGTTTGGGAATTTTTTTTAACCTTACTGGTCTCTACTTGTATATTATGGTTTTCAATTTTGTGTTTTTTATGGGGTTTTTTTTTTTGTATTTGTGTTTCTGGTGCTTTTTCCTTATTATTGTTTGATGAGGTCTCAGTAATTCTGACTTATCATACAAATGTTCTATCCAAAGAGCGATGAGAATACACAGGGCTCAGGATACAACAAGTCTACTTTCTTAATCATCCGCAAGCGAAAAGGCGATGTGTGCGGAGTAGGCTGACATCTTAATACTGGCGCGCGTCTCAACGACTAATTCTAATCTGGTCAAATCTCAGTGACAATATCACTCTCTCACTTAACTGTGTTGGCCGAGGCTACATACGTCAAAACCAAGGAGTATTTTGTAAAACATGTAGCAGTTTACTCGAACACACTTACACGCTACGATCTAGGTGTTATCACACAGCGCTCTAGCCCTTCAACTCACAAACATGACAGACTAGAGCATACGTGAGTGGTGTCTCTCACGCAAGGATTACAGCGTGCTGGATTTATCATGCAACGTTACCAAGAGGGGAACTATCGGACTGGAACGTTACAACAAAACTCACTATCTGTGCGCAGAAACAACTTGTGTAATATCACAGTCTATCCGGGTTATCTGTCTCAAGAATGGAAGAGTCTATACTCATAGGGTGGGGAAGATGTCAAATTCCATGAACAGATTAAATTCAAACAATCTCTAGTGCGTTTAGAAAGCTTACAGTAAACGAGAAGACACGTTGCGTTGACCTATACATGGCAAAATAGAATCACTACCAGCTTTGCGGAGTATTAGTGAGAGAGATTCGATGAAAGGCGCTACTCCATCGAGCAAGTTAGACTCATAGACGTAGCACATGTGGGGAAAGCATCTGCAGACAACACCAATGTTCAGAAACTTCTTAGAGTACTGATCGGTAAATATAATCTGAGAGCACAGAAACGAAAAAACACGGAACGACATTCACATTCACTCATATAAACCACACGAATAAGCCAAGATTGCCTCAGTTGGATTTTGTCTTTCCCAAAGAACACCACTACATATCTCTCTCTGGTGTCGGACACAAGACCTGAGTACAGTGAGCGAGAGCCTGACTCACCACCCTGCATACAAGCCTGAGAGTTCAGACCGCAGATGTGCATACACTCAGCCCATCGAAGCTTCACAGCCTCCGTAAGAGTCTATCAAGATCATAGACACACCACCCCCTGAAAATTGGCCTCTGCCTCCAAACAAAGACCATTGAGACATGAGACAACATCTGCGCGATTAAAGGCACACAGTGCAATTCACGAGAAATTAATACAGAAACTTATACTCTATATAATTCTCACTGAGGCTTATATCCTAATACACATACATATAACATGCTCAGATAGCCCACTCTCTATAGCGAGCGCGGGAAACATCTGATATATGCTCTCTCTCAAAAAAAAAAAATAATATGCCACCTATGAATTTGCTCCACCTTTCTGCCATCTCTTACCGATCTGACATTGGAGCTGGATATGACAGGCAACATGTTGAACACCACCTAGGGACACGATTGATGTCTCAGTTCTGGAGATCCCGAGTATAAACACGAACAGGGGCTATTGATGCGATACTCAGAGGACAAGCTCACTCACATACTGAGCACACACCTCAGGTACACCGTAAAATTACAGAGACTCTAGACTTCTGCTTCTTACAAACAGCAGAGGAGCTAAAGATATAGGACATGAGCAACAAACACGAGCCTTGAGCTCACAGTTGGATACATTGAGGAAAAATGGTTTTCCCTCCTTTCATGGTCCATACAAATAATAGAGCCTCAAGTTTCTTACTATGGGCGAGTCACCACAGAAACGCTCCTAAAAATGATACACAGTGCTGAGGATGCATTTGATACATCCATTGTGCTCCTCGAGAACTGTCTCTTCCCTAAGTAGCTCATAATCTGATGTAAGGTATGTTTTACATTATACAATTTAGAGTCAGTGCATACAGAAGTATTTTTTCAACGATATGAGAAGTGAGACAAGAATAGTGACAGTGCAAACAAAGATCATAACAAGTCATGTGGGGGAATTAACATCATGCGGCTAGCTTATGTAGGTTATGGGTCTCGAGTAGTTGTATGTTAAGTAAGGAGATATTTATGATTAGATTGGTTTTATTAGGGGGGGGAGGTGTTAGAGTGCAGCGAGTATGAATGGATAGTAATTGAGAAGAGAAGGTGCTGCGTAAAAGAAATAGATGATTGGTTTTTTTTTTTTTTTTTTAAAGTTGGATTGAGTGTGAGCGAGATGTGAGATCGTCTGATTGCGCTTAAGTTTAGCTTCAGTGAATGGCTGAAGGGTACTGAAACAAAGGACGGAAGTCAGGTACGGCACTAGGTGTGAGCATGGAGAGGCACAGGATGATGGGTCAGTGTGAGTGTGATAAGAGAGAGAGAGATTGAGGTGAGGGAAAGCAGAGTATCTAGCTGAGAGGAGTGGAGACAGTAATCTACTCATTTAGCCTTAGTTGTGTGAGATAGTCTTGCCATGAAACTACTTGAGGAAGGCATGGCTAGCCAGCTTGCTCAGATACCGTGGCTGGGGAGCTCAGCGTGAGTGAGCCGAGCATATAACGATGAATGTGTATTTAGAAGTTAGAGAAACTCGCTGTTTCACACACTTTATTAGATTCACAAGTACATCACATACTGTGAGTGACGTGGTATGGAGAGAGTTATGATGCAAGATTAGGAGCGCATCGGGTGAAACTGAGATCTATGTGTAGGCGCGAGCTCGCTCTCTAGCTCTTGGTGACTTAGTTAGAAGGACAAGTGTAAGTACACCAACTCGACATACCTGAGATTTCGAACTCACACGTTTTTAATTATATAGAGACGTGGGCATGTGTCCACAAATGTATCGAACTTCGTGTCTTTTAACATAGAACACATTAGATATATTGATGTAGTCATGATGACTATAACAAAACAAAAATCCTTTTTCTTTCACTAACTACACAGTGGTTTGTGGTTCTGACAATTTAATAAAGTTTATTCTTATTGTGAGAGAGAACTAGAGGAGTGGATATGATGAGGTTAGAACATAGTGTTCATACGCAAGACGAATTGGGTTATATAGGAACATGGATCTGTTAGTGTGGTTCCTGACGTCTGGTTATATTACTTATATTTTACTGATTGGAGAGATGATGATGGAGTCACTCTTGATATGTGATAATGTTGGGTCATGTGTGGCTACTGAATGGCGTTATGGTTGTGTAAGTGCAGTCTGCGTTATCATGCTAATTGTACGTAAAGGCGTAGAAGTTGGAGTTAAGTGAGCGACAGCTATGGGTAGTATTACACGAGTGTACACTCTTGCAAAAACAGATGGGGATCATAGAGACACATGTCGTGAGTCTAAATAATTACGAGTAATTGCTAGTGGGATGGTAACTTTAGAGATTGAGAGTTCTGTCTCTTGATGAACTGAGATCATCATCATGTATGAGGTATTCATAAGGGATGGAGGGACGAGTGTAGTACGTGAGGTGATCTAGATGTCTGCAGATAGGATTTGTCTGAGTTAGGGATATTTTGTATCCTCTAACAAGAGAGTGGTAGGAACTTATGGATTTTTTTCTGTACCTCAGACATGTCAAGTAGGTCAATAGTGGCATTGGTCCATATTTATATTTGTAATTGAATATATACACAGTGACTGAACATGCTGTACTACTGTGACATTATTCTTAGGGTATAGACTCACTATTAGACAACAATTAATGAGAAAAGTCATCTTTGTGGTCGATTCTGAGGTGGTAGGAGAGTGTGATAGGGATTGTGGTGACTAGAGAGTGGTGTGATGGCGAAGGTGCGAGCGAGAGGGGCATCAATATAACTTATTCATGGAGTGTATCAGAGAGTAATAGGAGGTAGAGGTTAATCTACTATTGAGCAAGAGATACAACTCTATATCCATAAGGTCAGAGAGTCTTATGTGTCACAGTGTGGATGGAGGAATGCATAGTATTAGATAGAATTCTTGGAGGACATTATTGTGGGTCGTCACATGTGGGTGAGGAAGTGGGGTGGCGGACACTAGAGTAGTGGGTGGCAGGGATGACAAGTATGTGTTATGTAAATGTTATGTGGTGCGGTTGGTCATATAGGTTAGTGACATACTTTTGTGAGTGACGACATTATATGATGATGATTAACATTATTGGATGATTGTATATGAAAATTTGTTATGAATGACAACAGAGTCTGTACTGATAGATAAGAGGTCAATTAAAAGTATTTTTTAGCAGTGGGGATCACATGTCTGTGCAACAGAGTCATGAGTTTTTTTTGTGTTGTTTTGGGGGTGGTGGGGGTTTGGGAGGACTAGCTGTGCCACAGAAAGGTGATGTAATAAATGTATAGTAGAATTCATGTTGCAGAGGTTTTATTGCTATATAGTGTCATGATTAAAGATTCACACAGCAAATGGGGCACATATCATATTTCATGACAGGATATCACACAGACTGGTGATGATGATTGAAATTTGCAGAGATTACATAGACAAACAGATCGTTTAGTGCAGTGACAAAATAGTTAGGTGGGTACACTCAATAGAGGATGATCTCAACATGGTTTCAGTTTGGGACTGACAATGTATTTGACTGTGATTGTAGGACTTGTGGTGGGTGAGAAATAGTTGCGCACAGTGGAAAACACACATGTATTACATAATGATTAGGAACAGATACAATTTTTTTGTGTTAGGTGGTCTGGAAATATTAATATGTGTTGGTGTAAGAATGTGGTGTGGAGTATAAAGAGTGTGGGTGGTATTGGAAAGAATGAAAATGATGTTTTGTGAAGTGGGGTTTGGGAATTGGTGGTATGGAAATTGTGGGTGGGTTAGGTGTTTGTGGGATATTTATTATAAAAGATTTTTATAGAATGGGGAAGTTGGGGAGGGGGAAATGGTGGAGAGTATGAAAAAAAACAAAAAAAGATTTTGTTGTTAGGTATGATTGAATTTGAAAATTATTTGATATGTGAGTTGGAGATGTATGGTAATGTAAGAGGTATAGTGAGGTATTATAGAGAGTAAGAAGGTTGTAAATAAAATTGTGGAGGATTGTGTTGTGTAATATGTATATTGATTGTAATTGTTGGTATTGTGTATATTTTTGGGTGTTTTTTGGAAAAATAAAAAGAATGTGGTATGAATTTGGGTTGATTTTTATTGTTTTTTGAGTGAATTATGGGTAAATGATATAGTGATGTTTGATTAAATGGGATGTGGTTGTATTTATGTGAGAGAATTAATATTAAATGTTTAATAATATTGAAGTTGATGAGTGGAAGGAAGGGGTTGTAATGGAAAGGTTTTGAAATTATTTGTTGTTATTAGTTGTATGTGTAAATTAATTAATTGAAAAATGGATTATAAAAATGAAGGGAGAGATTGGGTGTGGGAAAAATGGATAAAGCTATAATATGCAAGGGAGCTTATATATAAGTGGGAGAAGAAGATCCTTGGGTCCCATGAAGGCTGGAACGTCGTGGGGGGGATACCGAGGGTGGGGAGGTGAGTACAGGGAGGGTGGGTGGTGTAACTACCAACGTGGAGGCAGGAGGAGGGGGAAGGGATAGTGAGTTTCCTGGGAGGAGGGGGGAAATGGGGTAAGGAGAGAACATCTGAAATGTAAAAAAAAATTTCCAATAAAAATTTCCAATAAAAAAAAAAAAAAAAGAGGATTTGAAGGAAGTCCAAAAAAAGCAGGGAGATGGCTCAGCAGTAAAATGCGTCTGCTTTTTTACTGAGGACCTAGTTTCAGTTCCCAGCAGACAGAGAGAGAGAGAGAGAGAGAGAGAGAGAGAGAGAGAGAGAGAGAGAGAGAGAGGAGAGAGATTGAAAACTGGGCATGGTGGAAACATGTGTAATCCTAACACTTTTAAAGTAGAGGTAAGAAGTTCAAGATCACCCTTGACTACATAGCAAATTAGAGGCCAACGTGAACTACTACATGAGACTCTCCTAAAAACAAGCAAATAACTAATAAAAAAGCCTTCTCTGAAGATCATTTCTAAATTTTAAGCCAACATTCCTCAGTACTGTTCTCCAACCACTCTAGAGCTCAGGAGAAATAATTACGTAAAGCACTGCCATCTGTGTAAATTGCAATTCCCAGAAAAAAGAAAAACTGCACCTGTGTTAAAGACTTTTCCAGGCCAAATGTCTGAACCAGTGGTGGTGCAAAGTTAGAATGTTGCAGATAATAGCCAAATTATATCTCAGGCTATTTTTACTCCCTATTAAAGGGCTTCACTGACCATTCATGTGCCTGACTTTAAATCCTTTTGACTAATCAAAACCTTTAGAATGTATTTTAGGGTGCTAGAGAGATGGCTGAGCAGTTAAGAAGTACTTAACTGAGTACCTGAGACCTGAGTTTGGTTCCCAGCATCTATACCCAGAGGCTCACAACTGCATGAGATCCTATGTCCTCTTCTGGCTTCCTTAGCCACCCTAACACACATGTAATACACATGCACGCATATACATAAATATGTATGAAAATATAAAAAATATATTTTATACATAAAATATAAAAACAAATCTTAAAAATTAACTTGCGTGTGTATGAATGTATGTACGTGTTTGCATGCACACACACAAGCCATGGCTTACATGTAGAGGTCAGAACACATCTTGTGGGAGTCACTCCATCCACTTTGTGGGTTCTAGAGCTAGCATTCAGATGGTTGGGCTTGGTGGAATATGTCTTTACCTGATGAGCCTATCTTGCTGGCCATAAAATATATTCTTAATAGACCAGTAACTTCCACCAATTCAAAAGGCAAGAATGTCATCAGTTAGCACTTGAAACCTATAACAGAGTTTCTTCTAATGCTGTAACCATCTACCCATGACCACCACCAATTACTTTGTAAATGTCTTGATTTATGACCTTCTTTTTTCTGTAACTAATAAATTATTTGGGGTAACCATGTGTTTCAGTTAGAGTTTTATTGCTGTGAAGAGATACCATGACCATGGCAACTCTTATAAAGGAAAGCATTTAATTGGGAATGGCTTACAGTTTCAGAGATTTAGTTCATTATTGTCATGGTGGGAGCATGGCAGCATCCAGGCGGGCATGTGCTGGAGGAGAGCTGAGAGTTCTACATCTTCATCTGCAAGCAGTAGAAGGAGACTATCTTCCACACTGGGAATGGCTTGAGCATAGGAGGCCTCATAACCCACGCCCACAGTGACACACTTCCTCCAACAAGGCCAAACCTAGTCCAACAAGGCCACACCTCCTAATAGTGCCACTCCCCATGGGCCAAGCATTCAAACAGACAATTTAGGAGGGCCTTACTTATTCAAACCATCACAGCATGAGTACTCACATTTGGCTTAAGGATAATATATCTCTTATTTCATTTACGGTGAGAGAGCTGTGGAGTTGTTGTTGTTGTTGTTGTTGTTTTTTTGTTTGTTTTTGGTTTTGGTTTTGGTTTTTTTTCGAGACAGGGTTTCTCTGTGTAGCCCTGGCTGTCCTGGAACTCACTCTGTAGACCAGGCTGGCCTCGAACTCAGAAATCCGCCTGCCTCTGCCTCCCAAGTGCTGGGATTAAAGGCGTGCGCCACCACCGCCCGTTGTTGTTGTTGTTTTTAATGAGGGTCTCTCTCATGCAGCCCAGGCTGGTGCCTACTCACTGTGTTGCTGAGGATGGTGTTAAACCCCTGATCTTCTGGCTTCCATCTTCCTGCTGGGATGACAGGTTTATACCACTACTCCTTGTTAGTTCCTGCTGATGTTTTTAATTTTAACATTTTATTAGCATTTATTAATTATATGTCATGATGGGTTTTGTTGTTATCTTTTCACATGTGTGCCTAACATATTTCAATCACATCCACCAGTCTCTTATTTTCTTCCCACTCTCATTAATTGCCTTCCTCTTCCCAGCTAGCCCCATTTCTATTTTCGTGTGTGTGAGTGTGTGTGTGTGTGTGTCCCCAAGGAGTTTTGTTAGAGTTGTTTACAGGAGTGGAGGTTAGAGTTCATTAATAAGAGCATGTCTTCCTTACCAGTGTTTAAAAAGGCTGTGGAAATTAATTTGAGTCCCAATAAAAATATCATGAGACAACAGTGAAATATGTAAAGAAGGGCATGGTTAGAACTTAAATCTATTTCACTGCAGAATGTCCCCTATTAAGTTTGTTTTCTATGGAATTCTACTTAGTTATTCCATGGTGGTCCCAGGGTGAAGGAGGAACAGAGAAAGAAATCCTGAAAAGTAATTAAACAGCAATTTGAGTTACTGATACAAAATAAGTTTGTGAAACAGAATTCAGCTTTGAAAAGTAATTGCCCAGAGACCATCCAATCCATCATGTGTTGTCTAAGGCATAGACAGTTAGTTGCTTATTCCTTTACATCAATTCTTCCTCTCCTATAACCTCTGATTGTGAGGTAAGCATATGGCTATCAGGGAAAGACTACGTTTTCCACCTCCTCTTCAGCTAAGTTGCTCGTGTGAGTAATGGACTGTAATTTAATTTTTGTCTAGCGATTTTATCTGAGGACATTTTCAAGTAATAAAGGCTTACATTTTCTCCCCCACCTCTCCATACTTCCTTTATCCAACTGGTTTGACTATTTTAGCTTCATCTGGAATATTATCATGAGTGTCATGCCCAGAGAATGACAGAGAGGAAAGGTCCCTTCATGACTTCAAAGTGAGAAGCACAACTCCTAATAGAATTTGTCGTGTGTGTGTGTGTGTGTGTGTGTTGTGTGTGTGTGTGTGTGTTTTAGGTAACAACTTGCCAGAGTCATTTCTCTGCTTCTGCCAAATAAGTCCCAGGTATCTAACTCAGCTCATCAGGCTTGGTGGCAAGTATCCTAACCCCTATTGAGAGTTTTCATTGCTACCAAAATAATTTTAAGATCTCAGTCTTCTTCTCATTTATTTAAACATGTGATTCAAATTCTCCTAGAAAAGAATGAAGGCACAAGACCAGTTTGGAAAGTGAATTTGATTACAATCAATAGCTTAATGTCATCCAAGTGGTTTTTTTTTTTTATTGTAAAAAGATTCTGTCTTCTATCATTTTGTTACAATTTTTGGTACCTAATTAATTGATAACAGACAAGAATATAGTCAACCTAATATTAATAATGGATTAATTTAAAATAATACAAGGAACCAGGTAGTGGTGGCACATGCCTTTAATCCCAGAACTTGGGAGGCAAAGTCAGGCTGGTCTCTGAGTTCAAGACCAGACCCGTCTAAAGAACAAGTTCCAGGACAGCCAGGGCTACATAGAGAGACCCTGTCTTGAAAAAAACCGAAAAAGACAAAAATAAAAAACAAAAATAATATACAAAGGGCTGGAGAGATGACTCAATGGTTAAGAGCTCTTCCAAGGAACCTGATTTTGCACCCACATCAGGAAGCTCACAACCACCTGTACGTCTAGTACCAGGGGATTTGATGCCCTCTTCTAGCCTCCAAAAGCACCTGCATATGCATAGCACACACTTCCACAGAAGCACTCATACACATAAACAACAATTTAGTTTAAAATCTTGAAATAAAAATATAAAGTAATTGGAACCCAAAGGTTTCTTCCTGGCGTTATCTGTACATTATTAAGAATTTACTTGAGGGGGCTGGAAAGATGGCTCAGCAGCTAAAAGTATATACTGTTCTTACAAAAGACCAAAGTTCAGTTCTCAACACAACACCATATTAAGGGACCTGATACCCAACACCCATACAAGTGCCTGTAACTCCAGCTCCAGGAGCTCCAACACCCACTTCTAGTCCCCTCAGGCACCTGCACATATGTGCACACACACACACACAGAGAGAGAGAGAGAGAGAGAGAGAGAGAGAGAGAGAGAGAGAGAGAGAAAATAAAAATAAAATAAAGAACTTATTTGGAAGTCTCACCAACATGTTTAGTCTTATCTAAACATGAGCTGAACAAGGACAATGACAATAGACATGAGAAAGTAGACAGGGCCAGAGGAGGGGAATGCCACAAGGCTTCAACCCTACATAAAAACTAAATGCAACTAAGGAATGCTAAGAGTGGAAGATATAGTCTTCCACAGGAAAGAGCACACTAATTAGTTATCCAATACCAAAAGGTCAGTTCGGAAAATATACTACAAGTAACGTTATACAGACTGAGCAGATTACATTTAGGAATATATATTATATATAAAATAAATGTAATAACAGTTAATTACAAAGGGGGCTATGAATTTAAAAGAAGGCAAGAAGGGATATATGGAGGGATTAGAAGGAGGAACAGGAAGGGAGAAATGTTGTAGTTATATTATAATCTCAGAATTTTTTTTTAAAAAATAATACTTTAAAAAAGAACTTATTTGGAAGATAGAAAAAATGAGAGGCCTACAGAATTCTAGTGGTCAACCAAGGAGTACACATGGAGGGACCCATGGCTCCAGCCACATATGTAGCAGAGGATGGCCTTGTCGGGCATCAGTGGGAGGAGAGGCCCTTGGTCCTGTGAAGGCTCGATGCCCAGTGTAGGGGAATTCGAGGGCAGGGAGGTGGAAGTGGTGGGTGGGGAACACCTTCATAGAAGCAGGGGAAGGGGGGGTGGGGTGGGGGTTTCAGAGGGGGACCTGGAAAGGGGATAACATTTGAAATGTAAATAAAGAAAATATCCAATATAAAAGAATTCTAGTGGTATGGATAACAATCCCCAGTGCTTCAAGAAGGAAAGAGAGAATGACCGATTAAATGAATACTGTTTAGTGACCTCTCTATTACAATAGAAATTACAGTTTTCAGGCTCAAAAGGTTTTTCACAAAGCAAATAAAAAATTTCTACAATTATTAAATTTCTAAAAGGAAAAGAAAGGGCTGGAGAGATGGCTCAGTGGTTAAGAGCACTTGCAGAGGACTCAGGTTCAATTCCAGCACCCACATGGCAACTCATAACCGTAACTCAGTTCCAGGAAATCTGACACCTCTTCTGACCTATTCATGTGGCATACATAATTCAGGCAAAACACCCATGAACATAAAAAAATGAAAATATCCCCTTTTAAAGATCCCTGTCTTGTTAATTTTGTAGTTGTATTTACAGGTGCATATAACTCCCTGCCTAATAACTTCAAAGCTGACCAATATGTGGGGCTGTTGTAGTGGCTTGAATGAGACTTCACCCCCCCCATAGATGAAAACATTTACATGTTTGCTCCTTAGTTGATAAAGTGTTTGGGAAGGATTAGGAGGTGTGGCCTTGAGGAAGTGGGTGTGGCCTTGTTGTAGATGTGACCTTGTTGGAGGAAATGTGTCACTGTGGGTGGGCTTTGTGGTTTAAAAAAACCCATGCTATGGGTGGATTTGGGAGGATAATCTGGCTACGACATCTGTCACCCCATTGACCACCAGTGTTAATTCACCTGATCTGGCTGGCTAGACAGGTGTCCCTTCCCCATCACCATTCCATGTATGTGCAACTTTCCTGAAGCTGCATGCTCCATTGAAGAGCTGGTCTTTCCCAAAAGAAGACCAGTCTTCAATCAAAAGCATATAAGTAGCTACGCTCAAAAGCCCACACTAGACCCAATCTGTCTCTCTCTGCCTGCTGCCTGTGGATCAGGATATAAAGCTCTTAGCTCCTTCTCCAGCACCATGTCTACCCTTCATGCTGCCACACTCCCCATCATGAGGATCATGAACTAATCTTCTGAGATTGTAACCCAGCCCATAATTAAACGCTTTGCTTTGTAAGTTGCCTTGGTGTGGTGTCTCTTCTCAGCAATAGAGCAATAACCAAGACAGTTGTCATTCTTTGTCATCTGATAGGAATATTATTTTGCCTCCAAAAAAAGCAACTTGGAAAAAAAGAAGCCCACAAACCTGCCTAACAGGACACTGGTTTTTTTCCCTGATGAGTTAAAAGAGGGCCTTCCAAGCTAGTCATGATGATGCACGCTGTTAATCCCAGTACTCAGGAGACAGGAGGCAGGTGATAGCTATTCATTTGAGGCCAGCCTAGCGTACATATCAAACTCCAAGCACAGAGCTACACAATGAGACCCTGCCCCTCCCCCACCAAAACCTTTCCCACCTTCTGTAGGGACCATTTTAAATTCCCTGCCAAATCAGGCCATGACGGTTTCACACATTGTTAAGAACCCTGGTCCTCCTAGAACCTTAGTATTCACCACACATCAGAATTACTGGCCTTTAAAAACAGGCCCATGTCCAGGACCCAACCCCAGACCAAGTGGTAAGAATATACAAGAATAGCATAAACATTGGACAGAGGCACTAGCATTGACTGCATCACTGCTGGTGACTAAAGCGTATCCTGAGTGCCCTTCCACTTGTATGAAGAGACTCCACTCATACCTTAATTTAAAATTCACTACAAGTCAATACCCTCCGTTTTGCTCAGCTCACCACATTTAGAGTTCCCCTTCACATTCATATATTCCCAGGCTGACCTCAAACTCTCAGCAGTTTACTTACTTCAGTATGAGTTACCATGCCTGCCTGCCTCATTTTAGAGAAAAAGCTTTGTCTGTCAGTCTCTGAAGGAGGTAGGCATCTTTAAGGAGAAATTCCTATGCAAATACACCTTTGAAAGTTCCTTTCCTAGCTGAGTGTGGTAGTTCACACTTGTAATCTCAGCTATCAGGAGGCTGAGGTAGGAATATCACCAAGCACTAAAGGCCAACTCAGGCTACAGAATAAATTCCACAGGATATACAGGATACACAAGATAGATAGGTAGGTAGGTAGGTAGGTAGGTAGGTAGGTAGGTAGGAAGATAGATAGATAGATAGATAGATAGATAGATAGATAGATAGATAGATAGATAGATGATGGGTGGATAGATGGACAGATGGATGATAGGTAGGAGAGAGAGAGAGAGAGAGAGAGAGAGAGAGAGAGAGAGAGATTTCATCAAAAACTTTGGAGAAAAAAAACTGACTATATTTGAAGTGCATGCCCAAAAGTATTTCTGAATATGTGTTCCATGATCATGAGCTAATGGCCAGAAATGTGCTAGTCACCTTCTTTTCCCTTAATCTGAGCATGCTCTGTAACATACATCTGAAACTTTGTGTTCTCAGAGATGTGCTCTCCTGTATGAATATGCATAAGCTCCTGGGTAAAATCCCCATGCTTCCTCTCTAGAGGAGGGCGCAGCCTGGGCGATAACTCCACTGCTCCCTTACCTGATGCAGGAAATACACCCCTTTCCATTTCCTTCTCTTCTGCTTGAGTAACTGGGCTTTACATTTCTCAAGAGGAGTGCTCATGGGATTGGACATATGACTCAGTCATTAAGAATGATAACTGTTCTCCCAGAGGATCTGAGGTCAATCTCCCAGTATGCAGAATGGGCAGCTCACAACTGCCTGTAACTCCAGATTCAAGGGACTCCACCCCCTCTTCTGACCTCTGAAGGCACCAGCACATACACACACACACACACACACACACACACACACACACACACACAGCACAGCACATACAGCACATACAGAGACATACACACATGGACATAATTAAAAACAAAGCAAATCCTGAATAAGAAAGAGGACAGATCATTGTGTTCTGTTGAAGTATATAAAAAAGAAAGAAAAGACAAAAAATGTTTCCCCCAATAACTCCCTTTCTTAGCTTTGTTGTTCCTACTTTGACTGCAATTGCTCTAAAGAAGGGATTGAAGTGGCAATGGAGATCTTGGGTAGGGCACTTGTGCAGCATGCAAAAAGCCCTGGGTTTAATACTGGACAGTGAAAAATGGAGAGGAGGGATTGTCCTTAGAAGGAGAGAGGAGGAGTCAGAACAAACTGAAAGAGTACCTTGTACTTGGCCTTGACTGGAGCTGGAGTTAATGAACTCACCCCTCCCCCTTCCACCTCCTCCAGCCTCATCCATCTCCCATCAATCTTTGCCTCAAGTGAAGCTGCAGGCCTGTTGATCTTTCCAGAACCAACATTATATGGAAGCCAAGTAAATAAATATGGAATGCTTTTGTGGTCTTACCTTGCCAGACCCAAATCTCAGTAAAACATAAAAAGTATACATTTTGGCTGTTTTAATCATTTGTGTTAGCCAGAAAGTCCTGTTTGCTTGCAAACTGTCTCTCTGCTTTGGAAAGAAGGTTGTGGCAGGGTATCAGAAGTCCAGGCAACTTCCTTGGTGATGGTTCTACATGAACAGATAATTTTGTTTTACCCAGAAACTATGAAGCTAATCTGAAACTTGCTCCCCCCACTTCTATTGCTGTGTATTTCATCCCAAGGTAAGGTCTCATGTATGGCAGACTGGTCTACAACTTGCTCCCTAAGGAACTGAGACTATCTGTCCTTGAGCTCCTGAACCTTCTGTCGCCACCACCAAGTACTGGGATTATAGGAGCACAATCACAATCAGACTCCCCCATGTCTTTTCTACACCAGGAAATCCAAAGCTGAAGATAGGGCATCCATGTAAGAAAGAAAGAAACTGTAACTTACCAGTTCAAAAGTTATATAAGAGTATCTGTTAAGTTTTATAAAATTGATTAATCTAATTTTAGTACATTTTCAGCTCTCCAACCTGATCTTAGGTTGGAGGTTTTCACAGAGCAATTAATCACAGAGCAAGAAGAATTTCCATACTCAAAATGTTGGAAATGCTTAGAATATCAAGCAATTGGGTGAGCAGTATTTGCTTGTTAAATTGCATAATGTCAAATGAATATTACTTTTAGATATTAAAATAAAAGAGAAAATACCAAACAACCTTGCAAGTTCTAATTCTCCATAATCACTGAAAAGAAAAGGTAACCCAAATAATAAAAGTGAGATAATATTTCTAGAAGGGAAAATAAATGTCAGGTCTTTGTCAAACTAGTATATAAATTCCACTAAAATCACTATTGAAATGGGAATTTTTAATAAATATAATTATTGCAAAGTTCACATGAAGGATGAGTGTACGAAAATAAATCCAAGATAAAATTAAAGACAAAAAGTGAGAGGATGATTCATATGTTCAGATATTAATTTTACCATATGAGCCAGACATAGTGGTGCACACCTTTAACCCCCAGCTCTCAGGAGTTAGAGGTAGGTGGAGCTCTGTGAGTTCCAGGCTAGCCTGGGCTACATAATGAGACTCTATCTAAGTTCTGAGTTTCTAGGAGTACAGTAACACACAGGTTTTATTCAGTGTGGGGGATGGAACCCAGGGCTTCATGCATGTTAGGCAAGCTTTCTGCCAACTGAGCTACATCTCCAGGCCCTGTAAGCTTAGTTCATAATAAAAAGTTCCTTAATAGTTCATGCCCACAAATGTGATATTGGGAAAGTTTTAAGTAGCATGAAAATTACCAGCACCTCCACATATAGAAGAGCACACAAGAAATGGTGACAATTGTTATGGAAAGCAATTATCTGGAAAGGCTCCATTTGCTCTTTTAGAACCAGTTTAAGCCTCCCTCTTACTCTGTGTATAAGATCTGCTTCCACTGGCTTCCCAGCCTTATAAGTTCTAATTGATAGCCAATTCTAAGCCCAAAGGGCAGGAAATAAGACATAACTATTGGCCCATATCCTTCCTCTCACTGTGACCAGGATTATACATGTATATGTCTCTCTAAGGAAGACTACAGAACCCATTGCCTTGCCATCTTCTCTAGGATGATCTCTGTTGCTGTGAGAACACACACTGAGGGAAGTCTGGGTAGAAACTCAAGTGGGAACTTGAAGTAGAAACCATGGAGGTCAGCTTGCTGTCCTGCTCAAAAGCTCATACTTAGCTGTCATATACCTGCCCAGGGAATGACACTGCTTACAACAGGCTCTCCAACATCAATTAACCATCAAGCCAATAACTTCACAGGCCAATCTGATCTGGGCAATCTCTCAATAGGGACTCCCTTCTCAGATGACTCTAGGCCAGCAGTTCTCAACCTGTAGATATCACATATCCTGTATATCATGTAATGACATTACAATTCATAACAGTATCAAATTGCAGTTATGAAGTAGCAGTGAAAATAATTTTATGGTTGGGGTCACCACAACATGAGGAACTATATTAAAGGGTCACAGCATTAGGAAGGTTGAGAACCACTGCTCTAGGGCGTATCAAGTTAACAATTAAAACTAGAATACCATCATATTAGAGTTCTCTAGAAAAAAATGAAGCCAACAAGATGTATGTGTGTGAGAGAGATGAGAGAGGGGTGGGGCTTTTTCTAGAGTCTGTAACCATGGCTTCCCCTTGTCTGTTCAAGTCTAGAATACTATTTCCTGTAGTTGAGATTTAGAATGTCGGACACTTCCGGTCTGGGCCCAGGCATGGAGCAGATCCCGGGCAGCAGCTCTGCACTGAACCTCACAAAACCCGGCAGAAGTGGGGCACCCAGGAGCTAGCTCTAACCCAGGCAGTATCTCAGTGTCCTTATGACTCTCTGAGTGTGGAAGAAGCGGCTGCTGGCGCTTCTGCCCAGATCTTACAAGAACTCTGAAAAATGTGTTTTTAAAAATAAAAGAGGGGGAACTGTTTCCCCCAGAAGGAGTCTCCTGAAACACTCTCCATCATGCCTTCTTTACTTTTAACTCTCTAAAACTGAAAGCTCATAGCAAATCTGCTGCTGACTGCCTCTGGCATCGCTGAGACCACTAAAGACTATGCCATAGCTATGTGGAAGGTCCCTCTTAGCCTTAAATGGAATGGTCCGGACCCAGTTCTCATATGGGGCTGAGGACTGATATGCCTGTTTGATACCACAGAAGGCACAGCTAAATGATAGCCCCACAAAGCCAGGCCCAACTATAAATAAGATGAATAACAATTAACCTCCAGGGAAGAGAAATCTCCCTGAGAATTCCCTTCTTTTTCCTTTCCAGGTAAAAATGAGATTTAGAATGTCTTCCATAGGGTCCTGTGCTAGAGGCTTAGCTCTCAGATGGTTACATTTCAAGGTCCACTAGACTTTAAAGAAGCAGAACCTAAATCTGGTAAAATGGCCCAATAGGGATGCAAACTGGCCTGCATACCTGGTGACCTGAGTTTGATTCCTGAACATGCAATGGTAGAAAATAATGGACTATTGCAAGTTGTCCTCTAGTCTGTGCATGCACACACATGCTCACACAAATAAAAGTAACTTTAAAAATTTTTTAAAAAATACAGTCCCTTAAGGAACTGTGCTCCGTTATTCCATTTAACTACTCTGATACCTGTTTCCTTCTGAGTCTCTGACTGAAGCTCTCATTTATAAATATTAATGTCTATAGCTAAGCATCGCTACAAGCAGCTAACATAATGAATTCTATTAGCTTATTGTAATCATAGGCCAGCCAAGTGATCAAAAAGGTACACTCTCTCTCCCTCCCTCCCTGTCTCCTTCTTCCTGCCCCCCTGCCCTGTGTATGTATGTGTGTGTGTGTGTGTGTGTGTGTGTGTATGTGCGCACGTGTATGTCCTCTCTCTCCTCTCTGCCCTCTCTCTCCTCTTTCCCCTCTCCCCCCCCCACCCCCGCACAAAGAATTTTGAAATGAAACCAGGGACAAAAATCCAAAAAAAAAAAAAAAATTGAAATGCTGACACCTCTATAGCCATAGTCTCTGGCCCTCTGAATCATGCTCTGGCCTTGTTATCAACTCCAGGACACAGCTGGCCATGGATAGGCAGTCCAACACAATGTTTAAAATTCAAAATATGAAACTCTGAATAATGAAGCCATCTGGTCCATATTATGTTGTCCCACAATCATAAGTAATGTGGGCTATAAATACAACAAGCAGAAGGAAGCAAACAAGAGACTATTCATCAGTTCAGAGAATGCACACATGATATGATGACTCCAGTATAGATTCTAACACAGACACAGACATGTTCTTTCAGGAGACTCTTTACAAATGCTGGGCCAAAACAGGCCTGGATTGAAATAATTCAACCTGTTAGTACTTTTCTGTCATATAACTTCCCTCAAGAATGTGTACAATAATCACAGGATGCAGAGGGAGGGAAGGACCTTGTTGGGAGAGAGGAAAAGGGGAACAGGATCAGGTTGTGGACAGGAGAGAAGCCCAGAGGACCAGGAAAATGAATGGAAACATGCAGCTTCTGGGGGTGGGGAGTACGGGGACCCTCTAGAAAGTCCCAGAGACCTGGGATGTGAGAGGCTCCCAGAACTCAATGGAAGTGACCAACAGTGAAATACCCAACAGTGGGGAGATGGAACTTGAAGAGTCCATCTCCAGTAGATAGACAGGGCCCCCAGTAGAGGGATGGAGTCACCAACCAATCTTCAAAATTTTTAACCCAGAATTGTCCCTGTCTAATAGACATACAGGGACAAAAATGGAGCCAAGTCTGAAGGAAAGGCTCTCTAGTGACCGGCCCAATTTGGGATCCATCTTGTGGGCAGGCACCAAATCCCGACACTTGCTAATGCTATGTTGTACTTACAAACAGGAGCCTAGCATGGTTTTCCTCTGAGCAGCTCTACCAGCAGTTGATTGAGATGCAGATACTCAGAACCAACCATTAGACTGAGGTCAAGGACCCCTATGGAAGTTAGAGGAAGGAATGAAGAAGCTGAAGAGGACAGCAACCCCATAAGAAGACCAATGGTGTCAACTAATCCAGACCCGTGGGAGCTCCCAGAGACTAAGCCATCAACCAAAGAGCACACATGGGCTGGTCCGAGGCTACTGGCACACATGTAGCAGACGACTGCCTTGTCTGGCTTCAGTTGGAGAGGGTATGCCTAATCCTACAAAGACTTGAGGTCCAGGGGAAAGGGGGTGCCTGAGGTCGGGGTTAGAGGGTAAGCACCCTCTCAGAGGCAAAGGGGAGGAGGAATGGGAAGAACTATGGGAGATGGGACAGGAAGGAGAGACAACATCTGGAATGTAAATAAATAAAGTAATTAATTTAAAAAGTATCTGCACACACACCCAAAATCTGTTGCTTTTTAAAGAATGGTTAGCCCACCATGGCAGTATACACCTATACATTTGGTGAGCTGAAGCAGGAGAACTATGAGTTCAAAGGCAAACGAGGCTACATAGTAAGAATTTATGTAACAAAACGGAAAAAAATGTACACAAAACAGGACAGATACTTCGGCAGTTAAGAAACATTTGTTGCTAGTAAAACAATAAAAACATACTGATAACGTAAAAAAAAAAAAAAAAAACACTTGTTGCTCGCCTAGAGGACCAGAATTGGGCTTCCAGCACTCAAATTAACCTGCTCTGCCAACTCTAACTCCAACTCTGAGGAATCCAGTGCCCTCTTCTGTCCTCCAACAGTAACTGCACTCATGCTTGCATATAAACATAGACACTTGTAAGTTTTATTTTGTTCTGTTCTGTTCAGCTAAATCTATTTCTAAGGACACACTGTATATGAATGACAAAAGGAAGCCAGATGTGGTAGTGTACACCTTTAATGCCAGCAATCAGGAGGCAGAGTCAGAAGTTTATCTGCAAGTTTGAGACCAGCCTCATCTATTTAGCAAGTTCCAGGCCAGCCAAGGCTACATAGTGAGACATAGTCTCACAAGAAAGAAAGGAGAGAGAGAGAGAGAGAGAGAGAGAGAGAGAGAGAGAGAGAGAGAGAGAGAGAGAGAGAGAAACAAGGACCTATAATGGTGCCAAATCCAGAGTCATTTCACAAGCATTACATTATAAGAACATCTTAGTGGATAGGACCCTATGAAACTAGTATGGCCTATCATTAACTTCCTCTATAAAATTTGTAAGCGCTTATGTGAGAACATGACAAACAACCAAAATGGATTGACTCTATATCTGACTACCTCCTTGGTTCCCTCCAACTCTACATCTACTATTGAGCAATAATCCAGTGAGATAGTTCAGTAGTAAAGATGTTTACCACTAAGTCCGATGGCCTGAGTCCAGTACCCTCATGGTAGAAGGAGGGGACTGACTCCCCAGGTTGTTCTCTGTCTTCCACATACAAGCCATAGAATATGTGCTCAGATATATTTTTACACACAAACAATAGATTAAAAATCTTTCAAAAATGGTAAAACAAGAGTGACCTTCAGTTGAGAGTTCATTGTACTGGTTTATTATTCTATAATACTGGAAGGTGTCCACAGTAAAAAAATAGTTTCCATTTAAAGGAAGGCTTTAAGGTTTATGTGTGTTTCTTGACTACATATATTGATCTGGAGACAGGGCACATACATGGTCTAGAGTGTGGAGGTCAGAGGACAACTTTTAGGACTCAGTTCTCTCCTTTTACCATGTGGGGTCCAAGGATTGAACTAGAAGGTTGTCAGTATTGCTGGGGGTGCCTTTTTAGCTGAGCCATCTTGTTGTCTTTTTTCTTTGTTGCAAAAATGCAGATTCACTTGAAATATTGAATAGAAAGACAAAATAAGAAAGTCACTATTAGCTGTGCAGGGGGTTGGGGAGCAGAGGTAGGTGGATCTCCTAGTTTGAGACCAGACTGATCAATCTACAGAGTGAGTTCCAAGACAACCAGGGCTGCAGAGAGAAATCCTGTCTTAAATTAAATTAATAAATAAAGTGGCTATCAACCTTACCATAAAAAATAAGCAGTGGCATTTTTCTCTATATAGGTCCTGTCTTTATTTTATGAAAATATATGTGGGTTGATATTGTATATACTGTGACTTGATCTTTTTTGGCTTAAGGTTATAGATATTTTCTACCATTTATGTATTGTTTCCTTGTCCTTTTTCTTTTTTCTTCTTTACTTCTTTCCCATTGATCATCTAGAAAGCCAAGTCTCTATTTGTTTTCCATACTTTTAGCCTCAGGATTTAGCTATTATTAATGCTCAATAAATGTTTGAATTCCTATTTCAATTCTGTTCTCTCAAAACTTTATGGTGAAGAAATTGCCGTTATTACTTATTTGATTATACGTTCTCATTCTAGGCATAAAGAGTAATTCAAAGAAACTTTTATTTCCTTGGGTGACTACTCTTCTCCTTACTGATGTTATTTCATAGGAAGGACTTATGAATTCAGCCATTTAACTCTTCTGAGACTGTGTCCATATATTTAAGAAATGAGTTAACCGAGCAGTGGTGGCGTACACCTGTAATCGCCGCGCTTGGGAGTCAGAGGCAGGAGGCTTTCTGATTCGAGTCCAGCCTGCTACAGACTGAGTTCATCTCACAGACCAGGGGTGGGGGGTGGAGTTGGGAGGAGAATGAGTTAACATAGGTTTCAGAGTATATATTGTACTTTAGGAAGTTAGATTTGGTACTTCGGTGTGCCTAGGATTACATTATTATTTTGTAAGTAATGTGCTTGTGTTTTGATGTATATATGCCATGTCAGGTATGTGAAGATGAGAATAACTTTGGGAATCAGTTCTCTACTTCTACCTGGAACCCAGGGATTGAATTCAGCTCATTAGGCTTGGCAGCAACCCTTTCCACTGAACCTTCTTACTGACCCCGAAGACTAACATTATAAAAGCAATGATATACATGCACTCCTCTCCCTGACTTCTGGCTTTTACACTTTTCTACTCCTTCTTCTACAATATTTCCTGAGCTTTGGAGGGAATGATACAAAAGTCCTCTTTAGAAACTGATCATTCCACAGGTACTTATCCTCCACACCTTGATCACTTAAGAGTCTTTTCATCAAATGTTGCACACTGGAGAAAAAAACTTGTCCAATGAAGTCTAATCTATGGGTATATATTTGTTGGTTGGTTTTTGTTGTTGTTTGATACAGGGTCTCATGTAGTCCAAGGTGGTCTCTAAATGCTGTGATCAGATGTACCATCATGCCAGGTTTATGCAGTTGATCCAGGGCTAACTGCAAGCTAGACAAGCGTTGTGCCAACCGAGCCACATCTCCAGCCCTTTGTTCATTTTTATCTCAAGTACTATTAATGGAGCATCTACTGTCCTTCAGTCATTCTTCCCAACAAAGGAGACATGTCTCATAATAATATGAACAGATTTGAATGGGTTGTAAAATGAGTAAAAGACCAAAGGATGGCACCTATTTCAGCTTTTATTGAATTATCAAATTAAGGAACTGTTGGAGAAAGCCTTCTGGAGGAAGAAGACAGTACTTGAGTTTGTAAGTAATACTTCTGTGATACTTGTTTGTACTGATGATATTTAATGTTTCTCAGTAAACAAGATCCATCTTGTTTCATTTCAAATAACTTGATTCCAATTATGCATGCCCATCTAAAAATGGAGTAAAACAATCATTTGGATTGTACAGCTAGGTCTCTTTCTGTAACCCAATTAGAAAGCCTATCACAAAATATTGCATCATGCCAGCTAGGAGTGATGACACACAACTGTAATGCTAGCACTTGGAGATTGAGTCATGAAGAACACCTCAAGTTCAAAGCCAGCCAGAGCTACATATTAAAAGCCTGTCAGAAAGAGAGAGAGAGAGAGAGAGAGAGAAAGACAAACATATGTCCTACTGTTGTAGAAATTTTTAATCCCAATTTAGGGTTTCTACCCCACCCTGATCATTTAGTTCTCAGATAAAAGACACGCATACCTTTATAGAAACAGCACATGAGCTAGACAGATGTCTATTGTCTATTTTATTAGAATCAACTTTTCATTGATAACTTCAAGTTTTATCTGAGTTGCTCTTAACTCCAATTGGCTAGCCCTCAGGGCCATGTTTCCTTGACTCCTAACCCATGGTGATTTTTTTTCTTTTCTTCACCTTCTTCTCTCCCTGTTCTCCCTCTGACCCCCCCCCCCCAGGTCTGGGAACACTAAAACCTGCCTATGTCTCTTTTGCCCAGCTATTGTCTGTAAACATGTTTTTTACCAATCAGAAATAACTCGGGAACAAGTTCACATAGAATCATTTGGGACTATGTGCAGACTCTCGCCTCTGGGGCAGCCAAGTCTTGGGGGGTCCGTACTTAGCATTACAATGCACAGTAAAAGACCAAATCTCAACAGTTCCTCTTTCTAGTCCAGTAAAAGGCTCCATTTCTCTCAGATATAAGTTGAATATAATTATAACAATTATGAAATTTATAAGGTATGATATACATTTATAATGTCCAGTCCATTATGTTTGGCAATTTAGATGAAGTATTTTATCATCTATCCTAACTTAATAAATTTAAATTTTTGTACCTAAATTATCTTTGATTGTAATTTGTATTATCATCCTAAAACTATCTTTTAAAATTTAGAACACCTTTTTTTAATGCTAAACAACTTAAGTTTAATTGTGAGACTATAACTATCTAGTCTTCAACCTTGTCAGATATTTGAGAAGGAATAAATATGATTTGAGTATGCAGGAAGCATAGGGATGCAGCTTTTAAAAATCATAGAAATGGCAGAGATAGCTTACTGCCTGAATAGTTCCCAAAATTTCTTATAACATTGGAGCATCTATCTTCAGCCTTCTGGCCCAGAACATCTGACAGACCTTAAATGAAGCAGGATTTATGAAGGACTAGTTTACTCTGTATAGGCAGAGCTTAGCAGTTGACTATCTTGCATCCATTTGTCCTTTTTGGATAGCATTTATTTGCAGATAAAGTTAGGGCATTTTTTCCTAGTGGCTAGCTTGCCATAATTGAAGCAATCTATATGGAAGATATTGACGCTCATAATCTTTCTTGAAGTGGAATGGGGATACTGTCAGGAGCAAACATGTCTGGTAGTCAAAAAATTTTTTAATAATGAAATAACCTTAAATGCCATATTCTGTGGATCTTTGACACTTTTGAAAACAATCTCTCCATATAGGATAACTGAATTATTAAATATTGATTATTTTTAGCTATTTACTATTTGAATAACCTTGAAAATATTTTATTGTAATTAACTAAATTAAAACCTAAGATGACCGTGAGTTTGACTATCTAACTATTAAATTCCATTAGTTAATTATTTTAAACAGTTTGTAATAGCAGCTATTAAAAGGACTGGGACTAAGCCTTGTACTATTAAATGAGTTGCAGAAGCCTATCAAAGAGGAACAAAATTTCTGTTGTTGTGATAAGACCATGACCAAAAGCAACTTAGAGAGGAAAGGGTTTATTATGCCTCCAAGATTACAGTCAATCATAGAGAGAAGTCAGAGCAGGAACTCAAAGTAAGAGACCATGGAGGACCACTGCTCACTGCCTTGTTCCTCATGACCTGATCAGCCTGCATTATTATAGAACCCAGGACCACATTGCCAAGGATGGCATCACACACTGGGGACTGGGCCCTTCTATATCAATTGTTAGTCAAGTCCATACCCCATATATTTGCCTACAAGCCAATCTTGTGGAGGTATTTTCTCAATTAAGATCCCTTCTTTCCAGATATGTCTAGATTGTCAAGTTGACAAAAACAACCAGCACACTACATAATGATGACTATTTACTGCAATTATTCTTTACAGTTTTTATTTTATTTATTGTTCGTGTGTGTATAAGATGCTGGGATGCTGTGTGGAGGTATGAGGACCACTTTGGGGAGTCAATTCATCTCCTTCCACCTATACATGCGTTCTAGAGACTGAACTCAGGTTGTCAAGCTTGCTTGGCAATTAACTAGTTTTTTAAAAGTAAATGGGCTCCCAGCAAGTGGTATGGGTTCCTTCTGGTCTGCACTGGTGCCCTGAGCAGACCTAGGGTGCCAGCCAGAACAGTCCAGAGGAGGCTGGAATTGCAGGAATGCTAACACACCTAAGAACATAGGATAATAGGATCACAGGATCTCAGGAGCTTGGTCACACCAGGATTTCATAAGCAGCCTGAATCCCAGAGGTATCACACCCAGGATCTCAGAATCACAGGATCACAGAGACAGCTGGACTCTCAGGAGTTCTAACACAACCAAGATAACAGTCAGAGACAGTGAGTGTAGGTAGCACTGGATATAACCAGATGGCAAAAGGCAAGCACAAGAACATAAGCAACAGAAACCAAGGTTACTAGGCATCATCAGAAACTAGTTCTCCCACCATAGCAAGTCCTGAATACCCCATGACACCAGAGAAGCAAGATTCAAATTTAAGATCACTTCTCATGTTGATGATAGAAAACTTTAAAAAGAATATAAATAACTCCCTCAAAGAAATACAGGAAAACCCAGCTAAATAGGTAGAAGCCCTTAAAGAGGAAACACAAAAATCCTTAAAGAATTACAAGAAAACACAAACAGGTGAAGGAACTGAAAAAAAAACCATCCAGGACATAAAAATGGAAGTAGAAACAATAAAGAAATCACACAGGGAGACTACCCTGGAGATAGAAAACCTAAGAAAGAGATCAGGAGTCATAGATGCAAGCATCACCAACAGAATACAAGAGATAGAAGAGAAAATCTCAGGTGCAGAAGATACCATAGAAAACATTAACACAACTGTCAAAGAAAATGCAAAATGCAAAAAGTTCCTAACCCAAAACGTCCAGGAAATTCAGGACACAATGAGAAGACCAAACCTAAGGATAATAGGTATAAAAGAGAGCAAAGATTCCCAACTTAAAGGGCCAGTAAATATCTTCAACAAAATTAGAGAGGAGAAACTTCCCTAACCTTATGAACATACAAGAAGCCTACAGAACTACAAATAGACTAGATCAGAAAAGAAGTGCCTCCCATCACATAATGGTCAAAACATCAAATGCAAAAAACAAAGAAAGAATGTTAAAAGCAGTAAGGGGAAAAAGGCCAAGTAACATATTAAGGCAGACATATCAGAATTACACCAGACTTCTCACCAGATACTATAAAAGCGAGAAGATCCTGGGCAGATGTCATACAGACCCTGGGAGAACACAAATGCCAGCCCAGGCTACTATACCCATAGAAATTCTCAATTACCATAGATGGAGAAACCAGGATATTCCATAACAGAACCAAGTTTACACAGTGTCTTTCCACAAATCCAGCCCTACAAAGGATAATAGAGGGAAAACTCTAACACAAGGAGGGAAATCATGCCCTAGAAAAAGCAAAAAAGTAATCTTCTTCCAACAAACCCCAAAGAAGATAGCCACACAAACATAAGTCCACCTCTAATAACAAAAATAACAGGAAGCAACAATCACTTTTCCTTAATATCTCTTAACATCAATGGACTCAATTCCCCGATAAAAAGACATAGACTAACAGATTGGATACTTAAACAGGACCCAGTATTTTGCTGCATACAGGAAATGCACCTCAGTGACGAAGACAGACATTACCTCAGAGTAAAAGGATGGAAAACAATTTTCCAGGCAAATGGTCCCAAGAAACAAACCGGAGTAGCTGTTCTAATATTGAATAAAATCGACTTTCAACCAAAAGTAATCAAAAAAGATAAGGAAGGATACGTCGTATTCGTCAAAGGAAAAATCAACCAAGATAAAATCTCAATTCTGAATATCTATGCTCCAAATACAAGGGCACCCACATTCATAAAAGAAATTTTACTAAATCTCAAAGCATACATTGCACCTCACACAATAATAGTGGGAGACTTCGGCACCCCACTCTCAACAATGGACAGTCATGGAAACAGAAACTAAATAGAAACACAGTGAAACTGGGAGAAGTTTTGAACCAAATGGATTTAGCAGATATCTATAGAACATTTCATCCTAAAACAAAAGAATATACCATCTTCTCAGTACCTCATGGTACCTTCTCCAAAATAGACCATATAATTGGTCACAAAACAGTCCTCAACAGATACAAAAAGATTGAAATAATCCCTTGCATCCTATCAGATCACCATGGACTAAGGATGGTCTTCAATAAAAACAAAATCAATGGAAAGCCCACATACACATGGAAGCTGAAAAATGCTCTTCCTCAATGATAACTTGGTCAAGGAAGAAATAAAGAAAGAAATTAAAGACTTTTTAGAATTTAATGAAAATGAAGACATTTCATACCAAAATTTGTGAGACACAACGAAAGCAGTGTGCTAAGAGGAAAACTCATAGCTCCAAGTGCCTACAAAAAGAAACTGGAGACAGCATACACTAGCAACTTGACAACACACCTGAAAGCTCTAGAACAAAAAGAAGCAAATACAACCCAAGAAAAGTAGAGGACAGGAAATAGTCAAACTCAGGGCTGAAATCAGCCAAGTAGAAATGGAAAGAACTATACAAAATATCAACAAAACCAGGAGCTGGTTCTTTGAGAAAATCAACAAGATAGACAAACCCTTATCCAGACTAACCAGAGGGCACAGAGACAGTATCCAAATTAATAAAATCAGAACTGAAAAGGGAGACATAACAACAGAAACAGGAAATTCAAAAAATCATCAGATCCTACTACAAAAGCCTATACTCAACAAAACTGGAAAATCTGGATGAAATGGACAATTTTCTAGACAGATACCAGGTACCAAAGTTAAATCAGGAGCAGATAAACCATCTAAACAATCCCATAACCCCTAAAGAAATAGCAGTAATCATTAACAGTCTCCCCACCAAAAAAAGCCCAGGACCAGATGGTTTTTAGTGCAGAATTCTATCAGACCTTTCAAGAAGACCTAATACCAATTCTCTTCAAACTATTCCACACAATAGAAACAGAAGGAACACTACCCATTCGTCTATGAAGCCACGATTACACTCATACCTAAACCATACAAAGACAGAACAAAGAAAGAAAACTTCAGACCAATCTCCCTTATGAATATCAATGAAAAAATACTCAATTGGCAGGATTAATATAGTAAAAAATGGCCATCTTGCTGAGAGCAACCTACAGATTCAATGTAATCCTCATCAAAATTCTAACTAAATTCTTCACAGAGTTAAAAGAGCAATTTGCAAATTCATTTAGATTAACAAAAAACCCAGGATATTGAAAACCAATTCTCAACAATAAAAGAACTTCTGGGGAATCACCATCCCCGATCTCAAGCTGTACTACAAAGCCATAGTGATAAAAACTGCATGTATTGGTACAGAGACAGGCAGGAGGATCAATGGAATAGAATTGAAGACCCAGAAATGAACCCACACACCTATGGTCATTTGATCTTTGACAAGGAGCTAAAACCATTCAGTAGAAAAACTGACAGCATTTTCAACAAATGGTGCTGGTTCAACTGGAGGTCAGCATGTAGACAATGCAAATCAATCCATTTCTTATCTCCTTGTACAAAGCTCAAGTCCAAGTGGATAAAGGACCTCCACATAAAACCAGACACACTAAAACTAATAAAAGAGAAGGTGAGGAAGACCCTTGAATACTTGGGCACAGGGGAAAAGTTCCTGAAACAGAACATCAATGGCTTATGCTCTAAGATCAAGAATTGACAAATGGGACCTCATAAAATTGCAAAGCTTTTCTGTAAGGCAAAGGACACTGTCAATAGATAAAATGGCAACCAACAGATTGGGAAAAGATCTTTACCAATTCTACATCTGATAGAGGGCTAATATCCAATATATACAAAGAACTCAAAAAATTAGACTCCAGACAATCTAATAACCCTATTTAAATATGGGTACAGAGCTAAACAAAGAATTTTCAACTGAGGAATATCGAATGGCCAAGAAGCACCTAAAGAAATGTTCAACATCTTTAGTCATCAAGGAAGTGCAAATCAAAACAACCCTGAGATTCCACCTCATACCAGTCAGAATGACTAAGATCAAAAACTCAGGTGATAGCAGATGCTGTTGAGGATGTGGAGAAAAAGGAACACTCCTCCATTGTTGGTGGGATTGCAAGCTGGCACAACCACTCTGGAAATCAGTCTGACGGTTCCTCAGAAAATTGGACATAGTATCACCTGGGGATTCAACTATACTACTCATGGAATATACCCAGAAGATGCTCCAACATATAACAAGGACACATGCTCCACTATGTTCATAGCAGCTTTATTTATAATAGCCAGAAGCTGAAAGAACCTAGATGTCCTTCATCAGAGGAATGGATACAGAAAATGTGATACATTTATACAATGGAGTACTACTCAGCTATTAAAAATGACTTCATGAAATTCTTAGGCAAATAGATAGAACTAGAAAATATCATCCTGAGTGAGGTAACCTCATCACAAAAGAACACATATGGTATGCACTCACTGATAATTAGATATTAGCCCAAAAGCTCAGAATACTCAAGATACAACTCACAGACCACATGAAGCTCAAGAAGAAGAAAGACAACAACAACAAAAAGTAAAATGGAAAAGCAATGTTGAAGTAACTAACTACCCCCTCATTACAACATACACACACTCATGTATGTGAGGCATACATGCACAGACATTGTGTGCACAAATGCACAGACTAGGAGAGACAACATGCTGAACTTCCGTGAAAGAATAAACTGAAAAGCCCACTAGACATTTCTCAACTAACTGTTTTGTAAGCCATTTCATGTGTCAATTGTATATACAGAGATTTATACTTTTAGGACTCTTTCATGTGTGTTTACATGTGTTATACACATATGATTAATTTTCTTTACAGTTCATTAAAACATGATTTTCTTTTCCTATCTCTACAATCAGAGCTTTGTATTGAAGACAAGTGGCTACTTGTTTAGGTCTGGCTTGGCATGTTAAATTTTTATATGGAAAAGTGTTTTTTTTACTCTTCTTGTTTTTTTTTTTTTTTTTTAAGCAAGTGGCAGATAATGAATGTTTAATTGGATAGCTAGTCTTAATGGAAACACATGGAAACATCTTTGTTGTAGCCATTTACTCAATGTGTGATTTGAATTTATGTTTGAACTTGTGAACTTTTGAAAAATGATGCTTGGAATACCATGTGACCATGTATCCTGAGAAAGTATAAGAACTGAAACAAACTACAGTAAGCAATCAGGTTTGTTTTTTTTTTTTTTTAAGATCAGTAGAAAGTTAGTTCCCCCTTTTCTTTCTCTTAGAAATAAGGATTAGAGCCATTATTATTATTATTATTATTTATTATTATATTACATTCTAAATGTTGACCACACCCAGTCCTCCTTTATAGGTTCTTCCCCCCATTTTCCCCTCCCCTTTTGCTCTGAGAGGGTGTTCTTGTTTTGTTACACTTATCTATTTATGTGTTGAGGGCAGACTTACACATCATAACACATGTGTGGAACTCAGAGGACAACTTGGGGTAGTCATTTCTTTCCTTGTAACCATGTGAGTCTTGGGGATTGAACTCAATAGTCAGGCATGGCTGTAGGCACCTTTGTCTGGTTTATTTGTATTTAAATCTAGATTCTAGCCGGGCGGTGGTGGCGCACGCCTTTAATCCCAGCACTTGGGAGGCAGAGCAGGTGGATTTCTGAGTTCGAGCCATCTGGTCTACAGAGTGAGTTCCAGGACAGCCAGGCTATATAGAGAAACACTGTCTCAAAAAAAAAAAGATTAGACACTAAATCTAGATTCTGCATATAAGAGAAAACAGCAATATTTGTCTTTCTGAGTCTGTCTTGTTATATTTAATATGATTATGTTAAGTTCCATCTTATTTCTTACAAATGACAATTTTATTTTTCTGTATGAACTGAATAAAACTCCATTGTGTATATATACCACTTTTTTAAAATCCATTCATGCTTTTGTGGATCTCTAAGCCAAATCTATTACTTGTACTTGTTTTCACTATTATCATTATCAAAATAGGATTTCTTAAGGTTGACTAAGCTATGGCAACAGGGTTTAAGGAGCTTTCTGCAATTAGATTGTCTCCCCTCGTATACTGAAATCACTTCCAAATGTGTCTCTTAGAGAAGCAACATGATGCTTGTCTTAGTTACTTTTTTGTTGCTGTGATAAAATACCCTGACAAAAGCAAATTAAAGAAAGAAAGCTTTGAAATATAGTCCATCCTGGTGGGAAAAGCAAGGCAGCAGGAGCTTAAAGCCATTGGCCATATTGCACCCCACACTCAGAAGATATGAAACATGAATGGCTGGTGCTCAGCTCACTGTCTACTTTTTTATCAGTCCAGAATCCCAACCCAAAAAATGGCGACACCCACAGTGGTGGATCTTTCCACATAATTAACCTAATCAAGATAAGCCCAACCTTGCTTATCTTTCGAGCTCAGTGGCTCCCTCTCCCAGGAAATTCTAGGTCTCATCAAGTTGACCCATCACCATGCCTTATTAGAAAAATTATGTTCTCAGTTATATAATAAGCATTCAGCCTTACTTACCACTTCACTGCTGTCTCTGTGAATCAGGTAATTGTAGCTAAAAGTAAGTTGTCTTGACTGGGGCACCAATTTATAGGCGATAGACATTTGTCCACAGCTATGGAAGCCCACCTACAACTGTTTTATTTTCACAATAAACCTCTTGCCTAAAATTTAAGTTCTAAGAAATTGAACCCCTATAAGCGCCTGGCTGAACAGACATAAGAATGCATAAAGGTGAAGTTACAATAAAAGAAACTAGGAAAACAAGACAAAAAGTAATCAAAATACCTCTAAGAATTTATTACTCTAGTTAGCTGGGAATGGCAAGAGAATTCCAAGTTTGATGCTAGTCTGAAATTCATAGTGTCAAGAAGAATTCTTGAGAAGAATCTGTGTCTGAACATCCTGTGAGTAACCCTTTTGGAGCCTATTAACTTAGCAGACCACTAGCTTCTAACCGACCTAAAAGCTAAGAATGTCATCAGATAGCATCTGAGGCCTATAGGCTGCAACTATTTTAAGAGTGTCTTGATTTATGACTTCCTTTGTTCTGTTACAAAAAAACTTAAACTGCTTCTACATTGGAACATGGAATTTAGAGTAACCTAAATCTGTGTTCTTGGGCCACTGTCACTCAAGTTTGATATATACATACATATGTGAGTTGTTACTAGGAACTTACAGCTATTTTTTGTAGTTTGACTGGAAGCAGAGTAGGTTGTTTTTGACACCCAGGCACAATGTTTCTACAGGTGGAATAGAATGGTAAGACTGGGGCTAAGCCATTCTTTATGGCTAGTGGATATTGTCCACTACAACCTGACTCAATTCCTTATGTCTTAAAGCTGTTACCCAACAGATGCCAGAATAGTCTAAGTAATGGATGCCACTCCTTCCCTGAAGAACACTATTTGTCCTGCTTTTAGATACTTTTGGGGCTAAAAGTAAGGAGGCAGATATTTTTGCAAAGTGCCCATTTTACCTTGGACCTAGCTCCTAGACATTGTATCACCCTGTATCACCCTAGACATTGTATCTGCCTTCTCCTAAACCCTGTTTAGTTGGTCTACAAGAGTCCCCTTTGAAGGGGCCAGAAAGATGACTCAGTGGTGAATGTGTTTGCCACCAAAACTGATGTCCTGAATTGAAGCCTCAGAACCCACATGGTAGGGGAGAACCAACTCCTACAATGTGTCCTATGATCTCCAGACTTTGTGCCTTGGCACATGCTCAATTTCCTACAATACACACACACATACATACATACATACATACATACATACATACACACACACAACACAGAGAGAGAGAGAGAGAGAGAGAGAGAGAGAGAGAAGAGAGAGAGAGAGAGAGAGAGAGACTAAGTGTCTTAGGTCTTAGTTAGGGTTTTACTGCTGTGAACAGACACCATGACCAAGGCAGGCAACTCTTATTGGGGCCAAACATTTAATTGGGTCTGGCTTACAGGTTCAGAAGTTCAGTCCATTATCATCAAGGCAGGAGCATGGCAGCATCCAGGCAGGCATGGTACAGGAGGAGCTGAGAAGTCTACATGTTCATCTGAAGCTTCTAGAAGACTGGCTCCCACGTGGTTGGAGGACTGTTTTCTTATCCACCTCCACAGTGACACACTTCCTCCAACAAGGCCACACCCACTCCAACAAGGCTAGACCTCCTAATAGTGCCACTCTCTGGGCCAAGCACAGTAAGTAAGTGTAAAATTAAAGAGGAAGAAAGAAATCTTCTTTGGAATGATAACTTTGGTAACTTACGAAACTACTATGGAAATCAACATGGAGGTTTCCTCAAAAAACTGAAAATAACTACCACATAGCTCAGCACACTCTTAGAAACATACTTGAAGGGCTCTGTCATGCCACAGAAATACTTGCTCATCCATGTTCATTGCTGCTGTATTTAAAAAGTAACCAAGAAATATTACTTGTGAACCAGTCTAGATGGCCATCAGCCAATGAAGGATAAAAGAAAATACGGTACATATACACAGTGAAATTTTAGGCAGCCATAAGGAAAAACAAGATTGTCAGTGGTGGCAGGCAACAGAGGCACAGGCCATGATCTAAGATAGTGAAAGGTCTCAGATGTAGGGTTTAAGAGGGACACAGAAATGGATTGCTGGAGGAAGAAATAGATTAGAACAGTTATTGATGCCATGAGCAGACAGATAGACAACAATATGGTGTTGGCTCTAATGAAAGGAATCTGGCCCATGTGGCAGAGTTGGGGTACCTTCTTGTAGGTCTCTGAGTGTTGAGTTTGTTTGTTTTGTTTTGTTTTGCTATGCTGTGCTAAATACTAGCTGTTTCCAGAGACTCCATATAGACCTAGGTGATGCAATATGATCTTGCCCCCCAAGTTATCCCTGATTGGTGAATAAAGATGCCAACAACCAATAGCTGGGCAGAAGAGACATGGGTGGAGTTTAGGGTTAATATAAAGGTTGTGTGTATGTGTTTAATCCGGGAATTAAATGATCAAAGGCAGGGTAGAAACCCTGAATTGAGATGAAATATTTTCAACAACATCTGAGGAAGGGGGAGGGGGGACAGGGTTTACAATCAATCCTGCAGCCAGCCTCTTCAATTCCCCAGCAGGAGGCAAGGAAGGGGCTGGGGAGCAGACTATGCCACCAATACCACTTTGACAGGCATCAGAAGTCTATTAGGTGAAGACTGACAGCAGATGTCCTTAGTGGGGTGTCTGCTGCTACAAAAGTTATGTAAGAGGGGAAGGGCCGCTGCAGTTAGTGCACAGCCTGAGCAGCAGCCTAGACTGAATTCAAAGAGAGGATTCTCTCAGAGATTGGCACTAAAGAAAACCCAGGATTCTTGGCTTCCCCCCTAGGATAAAATGGCAGGACAAGCCAGTATAAAACCGAGTCAAAGTCTATTAAAAGAAACTACAATGTTAAATATTTTTAAATAATCTAAATTTATTTTAGGGATGTTGTCTGGGGGGGTGGGTGGCGTGTGCTTAGAGTGTAGATGTGCAGGCACCATGAGAGCACTTATGTGACTGTGAGAGACAGCTCTCAGGATATGGTCATGGCCTGCTACCTAGTGAAGATGGCCATCTTGTTAAGACTCTTAATTCTGCTGTTGTGCCGTACATTCCACAGTGGCCTGGTAGCTTGGCTGGAATGTTTCTCCTGTCTTCACTTCCTAAGTGTTTGTTTGTTTTTTGTTTGTTTGTTTGTTTGTTTTCAGGCTTGTGCAGCCACTAAGCCATCTTAATAGCCATACATATAATTTGAGCCAAGGATGTGTGGGGGGCGGGGGTGCTGAGTAGGTTGCTGAGTAAGGCAAGATACTCTCAAGCATAGGTACAGGCTCTCAAAGGAGAGCCATGCCTTATCGTCTTTACAGTGGCTTTGTGTTTGATCCTGTGGCTTTCTAAGCTATCCAGCTCAGAGAGAAAGAGAGTAATTTACAGCAAGGTTTAAAGTAAAAGAATTTCCTTTTGTAAACAAAGCTGTAAGGTGAATTTATGAGGTTTTTGTCCTGATTTAGGAAAGAGAGGCCAGTGCTAAAAACTGAACGTTATAGATCATTTTTGGTCCAAAGTAAGCACAGATTATTTATTGTTTTTTGACATCCTGGTTGAGGTGTCTTTAGGAAAGCAGGCATGGTCCCAGCACGCAGTTTTGGTTTCATCAGTGGTGTCTGAAGTTCCCCCGACCTCTTTTCTTTCCCATGCATTCCTTCTCACGGCTCTTCATTTTCTGCCTCTTTCCCACCTCAGAATCGTGACATTTGCAGGAAAATGGAGGTGAATAGAAATCATTATGTTACGTAAAATAGGCAGACCCAGAAAAATAAATTTTTCACGTTTTCTGTTATATTGAGACACTAGGAGTTAGACATACTCCCTGATAGACAGGTAGGGAGGGGAGCCACGTTTAGATAATAAAGGTGGCAAATCTCCAAGATGGCCAGGTTCTTCCTCAACCTCTAATTTGACACAAAAGGCCTTGTTGGCTGTTGTCTCCCACCAGCAGCCCCATGTGGATAGAATGACTCAACAAGTTCAAGACTGGATCAGGACAATGTCACAACCAGTTTGGGAGCAACCAAACATCCCTTCAAACTGACCAACTGGAAACTGGGGAGGCGAACTCTTCAGAGGCTTTAAGACTCCCAGTTCTCCAGAAGAGACTAGAGTTTTCTGCTTCCTGAGCCCTATTCTGCTTCACGCAGGGTCTCTCTGTGTGTCTGCTGCATGTGTATGTTTCCTCACCCTCCCTCTCCAATAAACATCACTCTTCAAATGCTGTCTCTGCCTGCAGTGCTTGAGCATTCTCTATTGCTACCTATTGCACTGCAAATATTTCCTGCTTTCTTCTTTTCTTTTGTTTTATAAAAAGATTGATTTATTTACGTATATGGGTATTTTTGTCTGCATGTACATCTTTACACCAGAAGATTTCATTGTGAGCTGCCTTGCAGTTGCTGGGAATTGAACTCAGGACCTTCAGAAGAACAGCGAGTGCTCTCAACCACTGTGCCATCTTTCCAGGCCCCACTTTTTAATTCTCAAACCAGCAGAGAAAAAACAAACCTGATCAAGACTCCTAGACTGTACCAATATACAGAACCAAGAGACAGATAGATGATAGAAATAGATAGATAGATAGATAGATAGATAGATAGATAGATAGATAAGATAGATAGATAGAGCAAGAGAGCCCTTTATTTCTGATGTTTCTGCACTGTAATTTTCCAACCATTGATGCACCCTCTGCCCCTGTCCTTGGTTATAAATCTTTAGTTGCTTTTGTAGAAGTCAGAGTTGATTCAATTCTCTACTATTCTGCAAGACAGTGAAGTGGTGATCCCTATAGCTACTGTGACAGCCTTCTTTCTTATATAGACCTTGGTTAGTATTCTATCTTGACCATTTTCAATTTGCCATGGTTGTGCATGCATGTGGAAGCCACCTGGCATTATATGGGTTCGGAAATCTGAACTCCTCTACCAAGAAAAGGTTGATGCCAGGAATCATCTTCAACCTTATCAAGGACAAGGTCTCTCCATCAAACCGAAAGTGCAATGATATGGCTAGTTTTGCTAGCCAGATTACTCGGGATGCCCTGTATCCACCTTCCCAGGCTGAAATTACAGGCAAACTACCACAACAATATGATATCTACAAGGTTCTGGGAAACTGAACTCCAGTCCCCATGCTTGCATGGCAAGTACATAACCAATAACTTTTCTCCCCAACCCTCCCCTCCCATTTCCCTTCTTTTCTCTTTGCCTTACTGTTCTTTAATGATTGTCACTGAAGGCTTTCTTCTTCTTAGCACTGTATGTTTCCTTTAAGCAATCTTTCCTTTAAGCTGTGTTTTCCAAGGCTTTAGTCACTAGCTAGATGCATGTGGCTATGATACAGTCTAGGGGTCTTGATTGGGATCATTTTTCTTTGCCACTTAAAGAAATTAAAAGGCAGGAGAAATATCAAGCTCAAAAACCCCACAAACACAAGCAGACCAAACCAGAAATTTAAAATGGCCACGAAAAAAATTGTACTGAGCTGACGAGATGGCTCCATCAATAAAAGTACTTGCTGCACAAGCCTAAAAACTTGAGTTTGATCCTCAGAACCCATGTGGAAGGATAGAACCAACTCTCAAATGTTGTCCTTTGACCTCCATAAGTAACACATGCATAAGTGTTTCCCATACATACCATATACATGCATACATGCATAATATTAATGAATAAAAAAAACTAAACCAAAATTTTTAGTAATATATGTGGGCCAGGTTGAGGAGGATATGTCACACCCTTGATACTAGCTTTTTCGGATCATTTGATTTTTTGTGATCAGACTGGCCTTGAACTTGACATGTAGCCAAGGATGACTCCTTCATGCTTCTGCCCTCCCCTCAAAATGCTTGCACGACATGTGTGCACTAGCACACCTACCTCAGGAAGAAAGCTTTCTTCAATGGGGCTAGAGGGAGACTCAGAGGTTAAAAGTACTTACTGTTCTTCCAGAGGAGGTTCAGGTCCCTGCACCCATATCTGGCAGCCCACAAGCACCTGTAACACAAGTTCAAGAAGACTCAGTCCTTTCATCTGACCCCATAGGCACTCATATACATGACACACACACACACACACACAGGCACACAGGCACACACACACAGGCGCAAATAAAAGATCTTTAAAAAATACGTCTTCCAACTATCTTGCAGAATCAGAACTGAAACAAATCTCGATCAGAGATCAGAGCATACCTTGAGAGACGGCTGAAGTATGCAGACCTCCTGTTTATGCCATGCATCCCAAATCTTTCTCTACTAAAGCTAAATAAAGCGCATGTCAGAACCCTGGATGCAGACTTGGGATCACTGAATGTCTTTATCTCTTCCCCCTATGGCCACATTGAATAAATCTCATTTCTTTGTCCCTCACAATTACTGGTCTCTTTCATCAGTGCAATGATAGCCAGCTTAACCCTGTTGAGGCTGCCAGAAGCCAGGTTTTTGCCCTTAAAACTCCAGTAACAACTTCTTTCAGTGTTGTGTTTTATAAAACTGTGGTATAATGCAACAGGAGGGAGTAACTAAGCAGGCCCTGCCAAGGTTTCTGCCTGAACAATCAAGCCATGTGACAGATTACTATAAAAGGAAGTTTATTGGAGGAAGGGAAGTGGGCATGGAGAATGGGTAGAGGCAGGGAAGGGAGAGGGACAAGAGAAGGACAGAAAGAGAGAGGACGAGGCCAGCCAGGACAAGTGGGAAGAGGGAAAAAGGATGGAGACAGAGACAGAGACACAGAGACAGGGAGACAGAGACAGGGAGACAGAAACAGGGAGACAGATAGACATAGTCAGAGGCAAAGACAGACAGAGCAGTCCTTATACACCTTGCTCCTGGCCCATACCAGGCAGGCAGAGATGCAAGCTGTTGCTAAGTAGCTGCTGGCAGAGCCTAGAGGAATTGCTAGCATTCTGGATTCTTCAAATCCAAATCCGGGCAGCATTATTTGACGTGGGACCACTGCATCTCAGGAGCATCCTTGGGAAGAGTCTGGGATGCTAGCCAATAACTAGTGTTGTCAGCAGTCATAATCGAAAGATGCATCTGCTCTCCTCCTATTCACCCCTTAGGATCCAGTTAAGCACTGCATTAATACCTTCCCTAGTTGGACCACATCTTCTACACTCTCTCTGGCTGCATCAATTCAGAGTCAAGCCTGTGACTGGCTGAATTAAATATTGGTCTTTCCCCATACATTTTCCCCCTCAGGGTTATTTTATTATTTTTTTTTCTAGCTAATAGAGAAATAGACTCTTATCTAAGATAAAAATGTTTCTTTAACCATGTAGCAAAAAAATCATCTTCACACAATATTGCTCTGGAAGAATGCAGAACAGCCTGATAATATAAAACCTAGCCTCCTGAGTACAGAGGCTAAACTGAGATTTTTTCTAGAATCTTCTAATCTCGTGTCATGGTGTTGTTGTTATTTGTGTTTGTTTGTTTGTTTAAGAAACTATTTTCACTATGCTAAGTGGTTTTTTTTTTTTCAAGCTTAGATTACATTTTAGACTTGTCAAAAAACTTTTCTTGGGAAGATGACACCCATTGCCACTACAATTAACAAATATGATGTTCAAATGTGATGGAGAGGTGGGAAAGAGGAAAACAGACTGGTGCATGTGCTGTGGGAAAAGGTGTAACTGGAGATGTGATGCTGATGACAGGTGTGAGAGAGGGCTGACGTTAACATGCTGTCATTACCCAGCAGAGGTGGTAGGATGGTGTACAGCAGCCTGGAGCTTATACAGATGCAGACTCAGCCCCAGAATATGCTGCACACCTGCCATATGGCCCGTCGCCCAGGAACGACAGAGGCCCAAGTTGAGGAAAGGTTCACTTTCCAGATTGGACCTCATCAAAAAACTATCATGATCCATGATGCCACTGGAGGCCATGTTCGTGTATATGGTTCATGATGCTGCCCCAGGCAGGATGAAGCACCTAAGATCCATGTGGATGTATGCAGTCTGTGCTGCTGCCTGAGATTTTGGTGATGTTCTTGGGCTTTGCTGCCTCAAGAGGGCAATCTGATGTGAGTGGCCTGTCTAGCCACCTTTGGCCATGCTGAGGCCCTGTGGTCTGTGCATCTGCTGAGGGTCACTAGTGGGTCAGTGCTCCTGATGTGGCCAGGGTCTGTGTAGGTATCTGCAGCCTGTGTTAGCCCATTCAGATGTCCATGATCTAGGCTGCTGCTTAATGCCATATTGATGTTCATGAGCATAGAGAGCTGGCCCCGCCCCTCTCTGGCCACAACATAGCTCTCCTCAATTGATAGATTCTGGAGTGGATACAGGTGGAGAAGTTTCATCCTCCCTGTGGGGATGGCCACTAGGAATTTGACGATGATCCAGGGAGTATATGGTATAAAAATGAAATGGATTTTTTTCCTTTTTTCACTTTCTTCTTTTTTAGGGGGAGAGGAGGGCAAGGGAGGACTGGACGTAAGCATGATGAGAGTTATGATGTGAAATTCTCAATAATTCAATTAAAAAAAAAAACCTTTCCTTGCATTACGCAATCAGCAATTGACAAGCTATTGTACAAAGGACCAAGTGGTAAATATTTTATCTTTTTTCTCTCAACAACCATTCCTCTCTCCCCTAACAACAAGAAAATTGCTATATGGACAGATGGATATGGCTAAGTTCCAAGAAAAACTACAAAACTTACCCATAAAAATGGTTACTACCTATCAAATTCTTTACTTTCCTCTCGACTCATGCTCACTTTGTGCTCAAGTGGAAATAGAACCAGACCTCGCTATGTTAGGCAAGTGCTGGCCACTGACCACATCTCCAGTCCTACTTTTCCTTGTGTTGTTGTGTGTCGTTTGTTTCTTTTGCATTTTTTGATACTGTGTAATGCACCTGGGAGATGATTTAGAAGGAAAAGGCCAAACTTCGAAAGCCTGACAACCTGAATTTGATCCTTAGAATCCACAGTAAAGGTTGACCTCCACATTTGCTATGACATGGGTATGCCTATATTCACACATGCATCATACATGCGCAATGTGCATGTACCTGCACACACACACACACAGACACAAACATACATATACACACTAATAATAAAGTTTTTTAAATTAAAACAAAAAAGAAACAGAGCATCATTATAGCCCAGGCTGGCCTCTCATTTGTCATGTAGCTAAGGCTGGCCTTGAACTCCAGATGTTCCTGCCTCTACCTCCCACTTCTGGAATTACAAACATAGAGGCCAGACTGCACCCCCCCCATATATGTACGGATTTTTGCCTACATATATGTCTATGTACCACATGTCTGCCTGATGCTCAGAGAGGCCAGAAAGGGGATATCAGATTCCATGGAATTGGAGTTACAAATGGTTTTCAGTCACTGTGTGGTGCTGACAACAAAACCCAGGTCCTCTAGAAGGACAACCAGTGCTCTTAACCATTGAGCCATCTCTCCATCCCCTACTTCTCCATTCTTAAACAGAATAAGACAAATCTCAAGTCCTGAGGCACAACCGAGGAATGCTGAGACTGAGGGGGTTCAGTTGTAGAACACCTGCCTGGCATGCTCAAGGCTCTGGGCTCAGTCTCCAACGCCACAAAAATAAGCAAAACAAACGAGGGAAGAGAGGGAAAACATGAGACCCTTTTATTTGCTCAGAAACACAAAGAAATTTCAAAAGCAGCAGAAAAGCCTGGGGTAATGGCTCACACTTTGTAATCCCTGCATTTGAGAAGCTGAGAAATTGGGGCCAGTTCAAGTCGAGAGTAAGGCCATGATTCAAACAAACAAAACGAAAAACAAAAAAAGGCCAAATTAATCATAATATCTCAAAAAAAAAAAAAAAAAAAAAGCTGGGTAGTGGTGGCGCACGCCTTTAATCCCAGCACTTGGGAGGCAGAGAGCAGGTGGATTTCTGAGTTCGAGGGCCAACCTGGTCTACAGACTGAGTTCCAGGACAGCCAGGGCTACACAGAGAAACCCTGTCTTGAAAAAAAAAAAACAACAACAAATAAATGAACATTTAAAGCCATGAAAAGAACAGAAATAAGTGGAGTCAGCAAAGAAATTCCTTCTAACTTGAAAATTACTTGAGTTTTCTTTAATCCTAGGCCTTATAAAAACAATATACACTTATCAAAATACTCCCAGGAATTGTGACTCCAGAAACATGGATTATTCAATTATGTATTGCTCTCACACCATTAAATTCCTCTGCAAAAGCAACCATCATGACAAATGGCCTTGTCACACTGGCCTGTGTTGAGGTACCTCTAGCTTAGAGAGCCCCCTTGGGACAGTGATGCAGCCTAGATAGGCCAGCTTCTGGACCACCTCTAGTTCTGCAACGTCTAGGTTCTTAGACTTTATCTTATGCTACAAAACGTTGATCCTAGCATGCTAACTAAAAGCAGTCTCCCCGGAGGAAACGAACCAACACTGAACGTCCGTTTTTAAAAGTGTTTCTTTCAAGGAAAAGGGGGAGGAAAAAAAATAGACAATTTAAATTGTTCAGGCTTTCAAATTAGTTCCAGCTGGTCATGGTGACTCATCTCTGCAATCCCAGCATTTAGAAAGTGAGGATAATCTTGAGTTTGAGGCCAGCCTGGAACATATAGGGTGTTCCAGAACAGCTTAAACTTAGAATGCTTAGAATGAGAAACTGTGTGAAAAAGAAAAATAAACAATTGGGTGTTGCCAGTAGTGTGTGCATAGAATGCCAGCACTTGGAAGGCAGAAGCAGGCCTTTTGTGGGTTCCAGGCCAGGCAGAGCTCCATAGTGATTCCTGTCTAAAAATCAACAAAATTTCATAATGAAATGGCATCGACTGGACTCTCTAGCTTCTCACTGGGGGGGGGGGCGAGAAGGAGAAGAAGGAGGGGAGGAGGAGGAGGAGGCAGGAGGAGAGGAGGAGGAGGAGGAGGAGGAGGAGGAGGAGGAGGAGGAGGAAGAAGAAGAAGAAGAAGAAGAAGAAGAAGAAGAAAAGAAAAAGAAGAAGAAGAAGAAGAAGAAGAAGAAGAAGAAGAAGAAAGAAGAAGAAGAAGCTGGAACCGGCCTGCGGTGGCACATCGCTGTAGTGCTCGCGCTCTGTCGCTAGGGCGCTCTGTCTGTCCGTTCTGTCTGTTCGATCCCGCTGTCCTTCAGTGGAAAAAAAAAAGAAGTTGGAAAGGACATGGATATGGAAAATGGACCCCTCACTCTGGTGAAAGCAAACTGAATGGCATCTCTGAAACTTGGAAACATCTTATACAGATATGCACAGACATGAGTCATAAAATCAAAACTGTTTGACATAAGATCCAGGGCGTCAAACATTGTTACTATGGTGCCTATTTAAGCTGAAAGGAACCTGAAGACAAGCACATACAGGAATGTCTCTTGGGCCTTCTCCTTTCTTCCATCCCTGAAGCAAATCAAGAAACCCAGGACAGATGTTGACACTCCCTGAAGCAGGTCTTGAGATCCCGGATGAGAGGTGCTCTTCTTAGGTACCAATCAAGTAAAAGCTATTTCTTGCACTTCATCTTCTGATCTTTTCCCTAATCTCATCCATCATCCCTCTGATCTGTTCTAGAGGGGCTTCTGTAACACCTGCTTATCTCCTTGGACTCTAGGCTTAGAGTCTATGAAAGAACTTGCAGAAAAGTAAAGTTGATTTGAAATAAGATAATGAAAGCTCGCGCTGGAGGCAGAGGCTCATTCTGAGGAGGAAGAAGAGACACGGAGGCAGGAGCTGAAGATGAAGACTCTTCCTAGAACATAAGCTCCTGTTCATTTTCCCCACTGCACTTGAGACCCAACACACACACACACACACAAAACTGCCCCAAACACCATACAAATGGATATTAGAGATGGAAAATCTCTATTTTCCTCAGACTGGATTTGAACAAATCTATTTTCTTCCAAAATCTCGGGCTCCTGGGTCACAGCAGGCTGTGGAACCTTAAGATTCTGTTAACACCTTATTTGGAGGTAGCCATTACCAAGACACATATGCTTTACCTTAATACAAATATATATATATTCATGACTCTTCATTAGACCCGATATACTCCACAGTATTTTTCATCTCTTTGTTTTATATGAGGGTCCCATGAAACACAAAATTCATATTATAAAGGGGGCTTCTCCTTTTGAATCTGTCTTTTGTTAGGGGAACCGCAGTCATGAACCTAACACAAGCAAAGGAAAAGATACGTTTTTCCCGCTTTGTGTCCTGAGTCTCTCACCTCACTGGTTCTTCCCATTATGACCTGCAGAAGCTCAGCCCTCAGGGAAGCACAAGTGATGCCAGTGCTCACTACTGACCTAGCAGGATAAATGTGTGTGAATGCACAACTTTTAAAAAAAAATCTCAACTGAATAAAAGTTCGAGTAAAATGTACAGCAACAAAAGTGACCATGAGGAGTAAAACAATCAGTTTCTTAAAGGGGGTGGGAGGCTTTGGGAGAGATGGCTCAGTGATTAAGAACACTTGCTGCTCTTGCAAAGACTAGAGTTCTGTTCCCAGCACCCACATCAGGTAGCTCCATCTCCAGGGGATCTGGAAAGTTTGTGCCACTTTTAGGTGCCTTGTATGTGATGCCATTTGATTATGGAATTAGGGTGCTGCTGACAAGTATATGCCTTAGTCTTATTCTTTGTACCTTCAGACTAGAAGAGGGATAAGAAGGTTAGGTATCACCCATTCCTAGACAGGTACCCATTGGTTCTATGTGCAGAGGAGTCAAGTAGGAATCAAGTGCAAAGTAGGGGAGATAGATGAAAAAGGAAGACAGAGACCCAGGTTACATTGTGAGCCAAGTGAGGAGTCAGAGCATTTAACAAAAGCATCTTCTAAATACTCCTTGTAGAACCTTGTTAGATTCAGAAAAGAGCAGCTGCACAGTGGGTTCAGCATGGTGGGTTCGTTTGGAAAAGGAGCAGACACAAATTACCCTTCAGCAATGAGCTTTATTAGGAGAAAAAGTCTCATGTCATCAGGTTTGCTAAAAAAGTGCCTTTACCCACTCAGACCATCTTGATGGCCCTGGAGATTATTAAGTGAACTGTCAATTTAGAAAGACAAGCATCAAATTCTTCATTTTGGGATCCTGTATTTTATAGAGATACATAAAACCGCATATATGACACAAGTAAAGAGAAAGTGTAAGGAAACACAGAGAATCGGTGGGAGGGCCGAGAAAGGAATGTTAGAAACAAGAATAACCCCAGTGTCCCGCAAAGGAACACATGAACCAGGTGGACAGTAGCTTGGCACGGCAATTGTTTTTGGAGAAAGCGTGTGCCAGAACCCACAGTGGCCTAACAAGCACACCTGGCCAAGATGCTTCTGTCTTCTATCCCCTAACGTAGATGTGAATGAGTCTCTTCCATTGGAAGCTTGGCGCTCCCAATCTGATGTACCAGGCCAGGGGGGGTAGCTTCAGGAAATTGCATTCCAGTAGAACTGTCTTTGATAGGAAACAAAACAGTTTCTTACAGGGAAGACTAAAGGGTAAGGATGGAATATGGTCAAAATACATTACACACCTGTATGAAACCCAGTATTGGTACATTGACTATATGCCAATAAAAGGATGCTTGTTGATCAACAATTTAGAGTAATTTCTAGCTGTTGTTCCCTTGTGGCTGGAATTTATGTCAACTGCACACAAACTAGAGTCACCTGGGAAGGACCTCAATTGAGAAATTGCCTTCATCCGACTGGTCTGTGACCATCCATGTCTATGAGGCATTTTCTTGGGAACTGATTAACATAAGAGGGTACAAACCCTGTGGGTGGTGCCAACCTTGGTAGGTAGTACTGGTTTGTACAAAACAAGCCATTAGCAACCATGAAAAGGAAGTCAGTAAGCAGCATCCTCCAGCAGCTCTGCTTCAGTTCCTGCCTCCAGGTTCCGCCTTGGCTTCCCTAAGTGATAGATTATAACCTTTAAGCCAAAGAAAAACCTTTTCCTCCCAAAGTTGCTCTTGGTCAGTTTTATCACAATGACAGGAAGTAAACTAGGACAATGACATGTGGTCACCTGGGTATTTGTTCTGTTTTTTGCTAGATTCTAAGTTCAGAAGAAAGCTTCTAACACACACACACACACACACACACACACACAGCAACAACTGAGAAGCTGGTTGTTTCTTAAGGTGTCCTTCCTTCTGGTCCTATTTTACTGCCTCATTAGTGCCAGCAAAGCACTCAGTTGTTAAGTGACTTAAGAAACAGATCATTAAAATTGAAAATGTCCATTTAAAACCAGCATAGTCCTTTGTGATGTTAAAGTGTCCCCTTTGTGAGTACATTCTTCACTCTCAGCTAGGCCTAATACAGCTTTTAACCTGGGCTTTTCATTCACAGCCTCTAGTGGTCTTATTGCTATAATTTTCACAAGTGGAACACTGAAGCAATTAATATTATTTTTTACCACAAAGATTTGTTTCCATTTTGCATGTATTGGGTAGCCTGAATTTCTGTATATCTTACAAAATAATGAGTAAAACCTTCCAGCATTAAAAAGAAAATGCTTAAAAGCCAAAAAAAAAACCCCAAGAACCACCAAAAAAGAGAGGTTAAAATATTTAAATTGTATGTAAGGAACTGGGAGATGGCTCAGCAGTTAAGAGCCTTAGTGTGAAGAACCAGCCTGCCTCCATCTTAGGCTTGAAAGCCACCTTATAGTAAAAGAGACTAAATTCATTCCTGTTTATGATGAAACCTCTGTTTCTCAAGAATTGGGCTGTGCTCCACCTTGAACCTTAACTACAAATGGTTCTGCACGCCTGTTCCCAAAATATGGCAACCATCCCTATGTTTCAAAAAGTTCATAACAATCTTGCAACCCAACATTTATTTCAAAGGGTTATGCCTACCTTGTTGTGACTACCTGTTGTTATGACTACCTTGTTATGCCCACTTTGCAACCATGTTTTTTGTTTCAGCAGGTCATTAGGACTAACTTATCATGCTTATGTTCTGTTCCTGTAACCCTGCCTATTTCACCTACCAAAACCCCATTTCCACCCCCTTACCCATAAAGCTATACAAACCTTGTTTCCCTCATGTCCAAGGCTGACTCTTGAAACCCAACTTACAGGAAGGCAGTGTTATACACATCAGCGGGCTGGACCACCCAGTGCTCCCATGGGCCTAGACCACCAACATACATGGAGGGACCCATGCTCCATATACATATATAGCAGAGGATGGCCTTGTGGGGCATCAATGGGAGGGAGGAAACTGGTTCTGTGAAGGCTTCATGCCCCAATATAAGGAGGATGCTGGAGGTGTGGTGCAGGAAAGGCTAGAGGCGTAGGGAGCACCCTCATAGAGGCAAAGGGGAAGGGAAGAAGACAGATATGGTATGGGGGATTTGTGGAGGAGTAACCAGAAAGTGGAATATAAAGTAAGGTGTAAACAAGTGGAATTATTAATTTAAAAAGCTTGCTTTAATTAATTGTTTTAATTAATTTGGTCATGATGATTTGGATCAGTCTTTCTCATTGCATCTCGGGGGATTAACTGCTGCTCTTACAGAGGACCTGGATTCAGATCGACCATTTATATGGTTAGTCTCAACCACCCAGGTAACTGAAAACGCATGGTATACGTACGTATACTCCAGGCATAGCACTTGCACATATAAAATAAAAATAAACAAGTCTAAACTAAAATTAAAAATAAAATTAGCATATAAAAGCTTTAATATGAACAACTAAGTTATCCGACGACATTCGCAGAGAAGGCACACCTACAATGAACATTCCGCAAAGCTGAACTTCAATAGTTGTGAAGAAACTGGAATGGTGCTGGTCAACAGCCAAATTATCTTGGGATATTTAGGCCCCTAAATAGCCACTCATTACCTACCTCTGTGTATGACCTAACATCCTTGTGACTCTTAGTAAGCACATTTGGAATGTACAACCAGAAACCCTAGCTTCCACCAATCTAAAAATATCACCAGGCCTGTAGCAGATATTTCCCTGCTTTTCTGAAACCTACTACCTGATGCTTTCGTCTATGTATCAGAAGGTGTCTTATTTTCTCTGTTCTGTTACTGTAAAAACTTCATGAAACAGTTTTTTACATTGGTGCATGGCATTTGGGGTAATTTAAATTTATGTTCTTGGGCCATGTTCACTTATATTTGGCTCCCCCAAAAGTTTGTTTCTCCTTTGAGGTACAAACTGTATTTTTATACATTTATGAGCACTCGGGCCAGGAATAGGACAGTAAGGGAAGTACAAGTCTAGGTGCATGCATGCCACATGGATGCCAAAAGAGGGTAACTGGACCCCCTGGAGCTAGAGTTACAGGCATTTGTAAGCGTTCAACATGGATGCTGGGAACTGAAGTTGGTTATCTAGAAGAGTAGCAATCACTTAACCACTCAGCCATCTCTCCAGTGCTATAGATTCTGTTTAAAAAATGATTGTTACCTTGTTCATTACGTATGTTTAAATTATTTTTGATTTTTTAAAAAATATTGAATTCGGGGGCTGGAGAGATGGCTCAGAAGTTAGAGCCCTTATTTGTTGCTTGCCCAGAGAATACAAATTTGGTTCCCATCATGGACGTGGTGGCTCACAATGATCTGTAACTTATTTCAGAGGATGCAATACACTCTTTTGATCTCAGTGGGCATGGGTTTACACATGTAACTCACATACATACATGCAGGCAAAACATTCATACACATAATTTTTTTAATCTAAAAAAGGGTAGTATATAAAAAAAATATGAATTAAAGTATTACTGATTATCAAAAGTTAAAAAAAACATATACCACAGCAATCCTATCCCTAGATCCATCCCCAGCACTGAAACATTCACAACAAAAAATTTGCACATGACGATTCATAGTAGCGCTGCTCACAATAGCCAAAGGTGGAGACTAGCCGAAGGTCCATCAACAATAAATAAATTGTGGTAAATATATACAACAGAATTTTATTGAGCCATAAAAAGGGATGCTACAATTTGAATAAGCCTGGACAAGTTTAAAGGGTCAATGAAGAAACCAGACAGAAAGGCTCACATACGGAGCACAATTTTACTCTTGTGAACTATGTGAGTAAGAAAATACAGGAAAAGGGAGGATTGGTGGCTGCTGAGGGGCTAATGACCTTTAAAAAAAAAAAAAAGAGTCTCAGGTGGGCTGAGAAACTTTGGACTGGAAAGTTGACTTTAACTGATAAACATCCTGGGATGGGGGTCAGGAATCAGGAGTCTCCTGATAAGAGGATCAGCACACCAGCCTCCCCTGCTAGCTACACTTTGAACCTGCGGGAAACTGAGCTTTGAGCTTGCAGGTGGAATCTTCCATGCCCAAAGTCCTCTTTTCTGTCCTATGAAGTCCCCAACCCTTCTGTGTCACGTGTACACAGTGTCCATTCCCAAGGAAAGATGGTGTCCTTCAGTTATTCTAGTTAAGGAACAATTCTGCTTGTGCAGAAATTTGGTTTTGTGCTTTTATTTCCAAGTCACCTCCATTGATCCTGCCAAAAACCAGAAGGGGTTTTGAGGTCCTGCAACCTGCCTCTCTCTCTCTCTGGGCTACCTTTCCTCTCTCTCCTTATGCATCTCCATCTCTTTTCTGAGACCCCCCCATCCATTGACGTAGGTGAGGAGCTTACTAGAGTTTAACAGCTCAGTCAAACTTGAAACCTCTGGGTTTGGGGTGAGCCATATAAGTTCAATTTAGGTCCCTTCCCTCATCTGCCTTTCTCTCTTGCTCTCTCACTTTGATCCTCTGACGTCTGGAGCAGAGACCTTCACAATTCAACCACAACAATTCAACACACATTCCAAGGTAAGGTCCAGGTTCAGTCCACATGTGATCTAGACTGACACCCTCGTCTAGGACCCTAGGGGTCCTCTGGCTTCGCCTTCCAGGTCATCAGGATTTTGAACACTGGGGATTCTTCCAGCATCTTACCTTTGGCTTCCAGGTCATTGGAATTCGGGGTGCTCATTCCAGCCCCTGATCACTTGTTTCTGGCCACTTTCTGTTGTAGGTGACAACTTATCAGAAAGAGCCTTATGAACCATTGCTTAAAATGGTGTCCAAGATACCCATTCCTACACTTTTGGCTTGTCTTAAGCCTCATCGCATTAGTAAGCTGTAGACTGAGATCTGGACCCAATAACAAACAGGCTAGTAATTTAAACTTTCAAATCTCCACCAATGTAAATAACTTCATAAAATGGAATGGCAGGAGACTTAAGCCACCACCTGCAAATCTCTTACCCATGTCCTTTGTTTTATTGCTCCATTTCTGAACATCAGTTTTACCAGCTCAGACTTCTAAACCTAATTCTCTAAACTCTCTCAGATGCTTATTAAGACCCAATCCCTATCAAAATAAACCATAGTAAACTGTGTTAGCAAAATTGTCCTGTGCTATTTAAATTCAGTGAGAAGCTGATTTTGGAGTTAATTTATCCTTCCCGCTCCAGACTCAAAAGTTCTCCAAACATCTGACCTGGGTCAGGCTAGCCCTCTGAATCTGTGACTGGAAAGGGAGAGCAAAACAGCTCAACCCTTCCCTGAATCTGGAACTGGCTAGTAACATTCCTTAGGAAGTTCAACTCCAAGGAATCTTTATCTCCCCTGTCTTCTAAGCTTCTGAGGTGGTGATTCTGGCTACTCCATCAGCTACTTACAGATTCGGGTTCCGTTAACTGAGATCATGAAATTCTTTGCCCCTTCTTTATCTTATTATGTTGGGCCTATCTGCCTAGGCTATAGGTACCATCTCCTGCTATATCCAATATTAGCCCACTTAACTATTATCTTTTAAAAGAAAAGAGTGTAATGATCTACATGTGACCTTTGAAATGGTGGATTCCACAGGTACTTGGAATACCCATATGGGATGGGTTCACTTTACCATAGGGCTGGGTTTACATTGAGCAGAAAACAATCATGTGGTTTGCTGCCCTCCTGGCTGGTAACCTCATCGAGATGGAAAGAAATGATGTAACTTGGTCACCATCTTTGCTTATAAAGGCAAACGGGAAGTTCACCATCATCCTGGGTAATGTGGCCACATGGTATAAGTCAAAATGACAGCACCCATAAAACTTCATGATCCCACTGAGCCCTCTGACCATCACTACAGTCCTTTATAAGGGAAAAAAAATCAGACTCCAAGGTGTTATTTTGTGATTTTAATGTTTTGTTTTCATTTTGATACAGCCTTTGCATGATAAATTTATTGGCTTCTAAAGAGGACATAAAGGTTTTCCCAGCCACATGCCTCCAACACTGGCATGCTAACAAAGGAGCTAACACTTTGAGACTTGCAGGTCCCAACAGAGACTCAAAGGATATCGTGCCACATGCTAGGCAAGCTGTTGTGAGAAGCTGGGTCCCGATGCCTACTATTTCAGCCTGGAATCTCTAGGCCCATTTTCCTCTGAGATAAAATGTCATCGAATGGCTGTCTTATGTTCTAGATCTTTGCCATCTGTTAAGTTTACTGTGGCCCCTTAGATGGACCCTCCTCTGAGGCACTTGATTAAGCTGCCCTTCCTACATCACCCCTTTGTCAGCTCTAATCAGTTAAGAGTTCTGTGCACTCAACCTCCTAAAAGCAGTTAGGGTGACCTCTGAAAAGGGGACTAATGAACCATCTAACTCATCCCTCTTCTTGCCACTCTAGGCACTTTTTTAGGGACTAGATCTAAAACAGTAGACTGAAGGCTTCTGTGCATCAATTAACCTGTCTCACCAGTTCTCAGAAAACCTTAAACAAAGGGGACAGAGCTCAAAGACATAGGAACCGGAAAAAAGAGTCAATGACGAGTGTGTTGACTAGTTTTATATCAACTTGAATACAAGTTAGAGTCATCTGAATGGAGGGAACCTCAATTGAAAAAAAAAATGCCTCCATAAGCTCAGCCTGTAAGGCATTGTCTTAATTAGTGATTAATGGTGAGGGCCCAGACCTTGTAGGTGGGCATGACACCCCGCTAGTGGTCCTGGCTTCTCTAAGAAAGCAGGCTGAGCAAGTCATGAGGAAAAAGCCAGTAAGCAGCACCCCATCTATGGTCTCTGCATCAGCTCCTGCCTCCACGTTCCAGGTTGAGCTCTTACCTTGGCCTCCCTCAATGGACTATAAATCAGCATAAGCCAAAGAAACTCTTTCCTCTCCAAGTTGCTTTTCATCATTGATGTTTCATCATAGCAGTAGTAATCTTAAGACAACACCCCCACTATGGAGGGCCTTTGGTTTCCTTCCCACTCTGGCTCTTCCTTTGATCACGTCTTCCCCTCCTAATTCTAATTATCCTCATACTTACATTTTACTCTAGCTTTTAAACTTTCTTACAAAACTTCCTTCTGGATTAAATCACTGCCATTATTAGGTTAGCATTGGGACAAATGGCTCCCCTGGCTAAGGCATCTACTGGGTGCCCAGTCTGATGTCTCATCTTACCATATGCCCTCACCCTCACCCCAGCTAATTAATTGTCTTCCAAGGGTCCTCTAGGAGTGTGTGAAGGCAACCACAGAATCCACTGCAGCCAATGAAGTTAAAATGTTTCTCTTGCTACAAAAAGTCAACCCTACCTATGCCCCCTTAGATTCTGGGCACAAAGCCGATCCACACTCCCCCTGTACCTATTGTTCCCCTTCTTGCAGGAAACAGCCAATAGCAGAATATGTCAACTTGAGGACTTCGGATGAAGGGTTAATGACCTTTAAAAAAGTCTCGGGTGGGCTTGAGAAACTTTGGACTGGAAAGTTGACTTTACTGATAAACATCCTGGGTGGGGTCAGGAATCAGGAGTCTCCTGATAAGAGGATCAGCATACCAGCCTCCCCTGCTAGCTACCACTTTGAACCTGCCGGAAACTGAGCTTTGAGCTTGCAGGTGGAATCTTCCATGCCCAAAGTCCTCTTTTCTGTCCTATGAAGTCCCCCAACCCTTCTGTGCCACATGCACACAGTGTCCATTCCCAAGGGGAGACAGGTGTCCTTCAGTCGTTTTAGTTAAAGAACAAGTCTGCTCATGTAGAAGTTGGTCTGTGCTTTCCATTATTTCCAAGGTGCTTTGATCAATCTAATTCTAACAGTTGCCAGGGGATGAGGAGAGAGAGGAATGCCCCCGGAGTAACTGCCGATGGGAACAGAGGTTAATTCTGGAGTCATTTCATAAAACTGAGAGTTGTGGGCTGGAGAGATGGCTCAGTGGTTAAGAGCACTGACTGTTCTTCCAGAGGTCCTGAGTTCGATTCCCAGCAACCACATGGTGGCTCACAACCATCTGTAATGGGATCAGATGCCGTCTTCTGGTGTGTCTGAAGACAGCACAGTGTACTCATATATGTAAAATAAATAAATCTTTAAAAATACTGAGAGTTGTGCAGTATCAATAAATGCCACTGCATAATTCACTTTAAAATTGTTATTTTTCCAATTTAAAAAAAAAAAATGCTAAGCCAAGCATGTTTGTACACGCCTTTAACTCCAGCATTTGAGAGGCAGAGGCTGGTATATCTTTGTGAGTTTGAGGCCAGCGAGGTCTACATAGTGAAGTTCTAGACAGCTAGGGCTATGCAGAGAAAACCTATCTCAACAAACAAACAAAAATGCTGATCTTGAGCAGGGCAGAATAGCTCACATCTATAATCCTAACACATGGGAGGTTGAGGCTGGAGGATCACAGTGAGTCAAGACTATAGTGGACTACACAGTAAGTTTCAGGTAAGCTTGCACTATGCTGTGAGATGCTGTCTCAATAAGAAAAAGACAAAACAACAAAAAAAGACATGAAAAGAAAAGAGGGACTTATTTGAGAAGAAGGGTTTCAGTGAGAGCGGGATGAGAGTGTAATAAAAAGAGGGGGCAGCAACTGGGATGTGAAAATAATAAACAAACAAACAAATAAATAAATAAGAACAAAAAAAAGATTAAAATGACTTAAACTGATTCTATATATGTATGAAGTTGTCAAAAGAATAATAAAAAAAGTAACTTGAATTAAAAAATAAAATTATTGTTTTGTTTTGTTTTGAACGCTTTTTTCGTGTGCATGTGTCTGTGTGTGCACATGCTGGGGTCAGAAGACTTGTGGGAGTTGTTTGCTCCTCTGTGTGGGTTGAAGAAATGGAACTCGGCTCTACTTATCCAGATTCCTGAATTTTCAGATCTTCTTTACATTGTATATTTGAGAAAACAGACGGATTGAAAAATAAACAGAATGAGAAAGTGAAATAGTCTTAACTCCCACATTAACCTATAGCTCATATCCAGGTAAGAGAAGAATTCACTTTTAAACCCAAAATGGGTTATAGCACACGCCCGCTACCTTAACCATGCAATACTGTGAAGGCAAAGTCCCCCCCGTTCCTGCTTACCACCTTGAACTCACTATGTTCTGGAAAAAAACACAAAAACACTTTCTGCCCCCAGATTGCTATTGAATCACATTTAATTAAGTATAGAAATGTGTGAATACTACAGGCTGCCTCTGGAGGGAAAGAAAAGGATCCCTTTGGTTCTGTTTCATGAAGTAAACATTTTCAGATTCTCTTTGAATCTTCACAGCCCATGTCTAGGGAACAGTGTGGTGGTTTCTTCCAATAATTCCTTCATCTTAAGTATCTTCTGAGGCTTTAAAAAAAGGTAAGTGTTAGTTACATCAAACAGTGAATAATACACACCTTTAAAATCATCCCTGTTAATCTTTACAGCATTTTAGTTTGTTCCTGAAAGTCATCATCTATAATGTCATCCCACTTATCCTTCAGATAAAGAGAACAATGTACAGAGCTCACAATAGAGTGACACAACTCTTTGTGGTTCTTTTGTTCTTGTTTTGCAATTCTGGGAATTGAGCTTGGGCCCCAGGCAAGCCAGACAAGCATTCTATCACTGTGCAACAGCCCCCTTGGAACAGAGCAGTGAGCTCTTGACAAGTTGTCCAAAAGCAGCTGTTCCATCGAAATACTTGCATATCAACTCAAGGCCTGCCATAGCTTCTAGAGTCATCTCAAGTGACATGTGTCTCCAAGTATAAACTTAGTAACACTAACCATGATGCTGTCTTCTCTTAGAATATAGTAAGAGAAGAAATAAGCTGCCCTTCAACACCAATCTTATCTCTAGCCTCTTCTTGCAAAGAAACAATACTACCTTTTACTTTTAATTTTTAGATTTATATGTATGTGTGTTTTGACTGCATGTATACATACATAACACATTGTGTGCCTGGTATTGTCAGAAGAGGGCATCAGATCCCCTGGAACTACAGTTACAGCTCATTGTAAACTGCAATGTGGGTGCTGTGAACTGAACCCAGGCTATCTGCAAGATCCACATGTACTTGTAACCACTGACCCAGCTCTCCAGCCCCAATACTATTTTACTTTATACAAAGCCAAGAGAATCTGCTCTGTTACAAACACATTCAGCAAGATAGGGGTTTTTTTTAGCTTTATTTTTTAAAAACTTTTAAGGACGTATGTTATGTGATGAGTGTTTGCCTATATGCATATCTGTGTACCACATATGTACCTGGTACCCACAGAGGCCAGAAGAAGGCATGGATCAGATGGCCTAGAACTGGAGTTGTAGATAATCATGAGCCATCATTTGGGTGCTGGGAGTAAAACCTGGGTTCAGTGCTTTAAGCCACTGAGTCATTTCTCTAGCCCCCTATTTTGTTTTTAAATTTTATTTTATTCTTTTACTAATATGTATGTGTATAAATGTGTGTGAGAGTGACAGAGTAAGCATAACCGTGCCACAGCATGTGTGTGAAGTCAGAGGACAAATTCCATGAATCAGTTCTACCCCTCCTACAATGAATTCTTACCCTTTAGGTAGCTTCTGCTATTCCTGAGGCAAGAAAGACCTTCAGTTGATGTCCAGTTCAGCAAGCTTTGCCTCTGAAAAGCTGTCATCGCTGACATCACTGTATACATCACTAGATTAACAGAGAAAAGTTACTCAGCAAGATGGTTAAAAAAAAATGCCACAAGTTTTAGCTCCAAACCTGTTCCATAATTACAATCCATGTAGAGGAAATGCTAAGGGGTATTCTCTGACCACTTTGTAGTCCAATGACATGCTTTTTTTGCTCAGAGAAAGTGATCACTTACCTTCATCACAAGTTGTTAGAAAATTTTATAGGTTGAAACATATAGTATGAAGAGCGTCAATCAGCTGCTCAGTTCCACAAAGCTTTGACTGCTCTGCAGCCTGCCTGTGGCTTGCTTTTTACTAGAGGAGTTCTGTTAACAAACTGATTTCAAGTGAAAGCCTGAAGCCAAGAGTGGTGGCACACACTTGTATTCCTAGCACTTAAGAAGCTGAGGCAGGGGCTGGAGACATGGCTGAGCGGTTAAGAGCACTGACTACTCTTCCAGAGGTCCTGAGTTCAAGTCTCAGCAGCCACATGATGGCTCACAACCATCTGTAGTGGGATCTGATCCCCTCTTCTGGTGTGTCTGAAGGAAGTTACACTGTACTCATACACATAAAATGAATAAATATAACTTTAAAAGTTTTTTTAAAAAGAAGCTCAGGCAGGAGGATTGCCAAAGAGTTCTAGGCCAGCCTGGACTATTGTAAAACCCTGTGTCAAAAAAAGAAAAGAGAAGCCGGGCGGTGGTGGCGCACGCCTTTAATCCCAGCACTTGGGAGGCAGAGGCAGGTGGATTTCTGAGTTCGAGGCCAGCCTGGTCTACAGAGTGAGTTCCAGGACAGCCCGGGCTACACAGAGAAACCCTGTCTCAAAAAAACAAAAAAAAAAAACAAAAAAAAAAAAAAAAAAGAGAGAGAGAGATGGGGTGGGGGGAGCCATAACACCTTCAGGAAAATAGATGCAACTGGAGATGATCATATGAAGTGAATTAACCCAGTTTCAAAAAGACAAATGTTGTATGTTTTCTCTTATTTGTGACTCCCATTATTTTACAGGAAATAGAAAATCATGCATGTATATATGACAGGAAAGAAGCCAAACTGTCTAAGGGGAAGAAAAAGATAACTAACGGGAGGGACAAGAGAATGGAGGGTGAAGAGCTAAAGGGGAAATACTCTTGGTACTCAATATATACTTGTAGGAAAACCTTAAAATTTTGTTTAATTTTAATCACTTTATAAAGAAAGAGGGCCACCAAGATGGCTCAGTAGATTAAAGTACTTGCTCTGGAGACGAGACCTGTGTCTGAGTCCCAGGTAACTGACTCACGACGTTGGTCTTTGGGCTCCACTCTCAGCACTGTGGCAGTCATGTATTCAAATACACAGTACACACACCCACAACCACACACACACACACACACACACACAATTTAAAAAAAAAAAAAAAAAAAAAAAGAAATGAGACTGTGGAAATGAGGTCACTATGGGCATACCTCAAAGGAGCTATTGGGACTTCAGCCCTTCTCCCTTTTGCCCCCTAGCCATCATAATGGAAACAGTTTTCTTTTACCATGTGCTCCCCACCATGACATCCTGCCTCACCATGGGACCAAAAGCAAGGAACCAGCAGACCACAGCCAGAACTCTTATGTTTGTTTATTTCTTTGTTTTTAGAAAAAGAAAAGCATAGTTGATGGATCTCTATTTCATGTCAATCTAGACTCCGGGCTAAGTCTCACTCTATCTGAGGCTGAGTACCACTTCATCCTGTACTTACTGAAGTCAATTTGTTCCCAAGGTCATGAGCCATTAGTTCCGTGCTAGATTTTTCATTTTTTCATCCCTCTAATGACAACCATGTTCTTTGGCAATGAGAGGGTTCAGGATACACTACTCTAAAATATGATATGACACCTTGGCACAGTGAACATTTTAAAGTGAAGAAATCTAAGAAAGTGTGGCAGGACAAGACAGTGCAGAGGTTCCTCCATCTTGTATTCTTGATGAGGCCATTTTAGGTTTAACTAGAATTTTATCTCCTTGAAACTCCCATGGAAAATTACCCAACTCTATTCTAGGAACCCAAGGTCAGGATTTATCTTGGCTTCTGTTAAAGAGCTACCTGCTTGTGTAAACCTCCCCTACCATACATAACTGTTTATCTTAATTTTGGTTAAAGTGCTTACTTGTGCAAAACCTCCCCCTGAAGCTGCCCAGCAAGATAACAGGATGCGACCTTTGTTTTCCAAAGCCTCTCACTCTAAAAATCTCTGGGCTACCCTTGGGTCCTGAATACCTGAGAGTAGTCCCAGAAGCCGGAATAAAGACTTTCAATTGGCTATAAACTGAGTCTGAGTGGTCTTCTCTGGTGGGCTCCCCATAACAACAGCATATGTTAATGTCTCTTGGGCTTTCATCTGATCTTCTGCCCTAAAACAGGTAATTTGACCTTGCTCTGAAGCAGACCATGAGACCCTAAAATGAAAGATGCCTCACTAAACAGGGAAGGTATCTCTGAAGACACAAAAGCAGCTGAATAAGCCAGCTTTGCTGAGTTCTCCCAGTTGATTATCCTGACATCACATCCTGTTTGTCCATTTATATTTCTCCATGCCTCTCTTGCTGTTCATCGGACACGTTGTAACAGCAAACACTAAAGAGGTCAGCGAGATAATTCAACAGGGAAAATACTTGCTGTGCAAGCCTGCGGACCTGAGTTCAATCTCCAGAAGCCACATAAAAAGTGAAACAAGCAGAGAAACAACTCCATAAAGTTGTCCTCTGATGTACACAGGAAGGAAGGAAGGGAGGGAGGGAAGGAGAGAGGGGAAGCTAATGTTACATTTTAGGTTTTAATTACTGTGCCTAAGAGATCCATGAAACCAAAATGCCGCTAACCTGGAAGCCCAAGAACAGATAGCTCCTGAAATGCTGGAGGCTATTATTCCCTTAGCAAGTTTGTTTGAGTCATCTGCACTGGATATGCTTACGTACTTGATCACATGTGAGTAGGGGGTACAGGACAGGAAATACATCAGAATGTATGCTTGCCCCTGATTTGACCTGATGGCTAATGAATTGTGGATTTTGTCTTTTTAAGCCCCTGAAAAATGTGACTTGTTGCCATTTCCTGAGAACTCCAGAGTGGTCCTGGCCAGTATTTAATTAAAGCTTGCTTCAAATTTGGCTTTAAATTGTGGTAGTGGTCTTATTCTTGACCTGTGCGATTAACAAATGGAAGAACAAACTAAAGTTTGTCTGTTTGGGTCTTTATTTCCTGAAACGACTCCTGTGTCATAAAAAAAAATATTGAATAGATATGTATTTGGGGAAGGGTGTTTGATTAGTACTGGGGATTGAATGCAGGGCCTTGCCTACTGAAGGCAAATATTTTCTTGTTGAACTATATCCCTGTTTTATTTAGTTTATTTGAAGCAAGGTCTCTTATACTCTTGTAGTCCAGACTCAACTCTACCTCCTGAGTACTGGGATTACAGGCATGGATCACTCTCTTCCCAACCCTCTGATTTATTTTCTTTTCAGAAAGAAAGAAAGAAATTCAGTCTCACTAAATTGCCCAGATTGGACTTGAACTTTCACTTTTCCCTCTCCAAGCAACTGGGATGCTGTGTCACCAAACTTGGCTATGTCATGCATTTCTATTATTAATCTCTCTAAAACTGACCTTGAAACCCTAATCACTTTGGATTATAGCATTACTATGATTTATAGTCAGAATCATCAACATTTTCAATTCTCGAATTCTTCATGTCTGGGGGTGTGAAAAACAATCTGCATAATATATCAATTTAAGATAAGAAATATATGAGATGTTCAGGTTGCCTTCAGTCACACATAGTTTTTTTCAAAAGGACAGATCCATACATCATCTCTGTAAGTTAGCTCTCCAATCAAAGTTTTGCTCTGAGCCATGGGCACTGTTTGGGTTTCTCCTTGCCTTATTCAGTTTCAAATAAACCAGCATGTCAACAAACTTTACTATAAGTCAACTGATCTATAGAAATTACATTAATAGCAACCCTTCCGCGCCTGACCCATTCCTAACTTTTGACAAGAACTTGTTGACCTGGTAGCAATAAAATTCTGAATTCATTAACTGGTGAAATTTCATTTTTGTTCTTTTAAAAGAGGGAAACTACCAGAGAAGGTCTACAGATACAGGCTCGAAAACAACAATCCTACTCTACACATATTGAGTAATTATCAATAAACAGATCCACTGAATCATCAAAGTTTCTGTTCTGTTTATTCACTCTCTTTCTTGACTTTCTGACAAAATAGAGATCTGGAGGCAGTGAAGAACCAACCTGTCTCCATCTAGGCTTAAAAGTCATCTTATAGTAAAGATAAACTAGGTTCACTCCTGTTTCTGATTAAGCCTCTGTTTCTGAAGGATTAGGCTATGCCCCACCTGTAACCTTAACTACAAAAGGTTCTGTATTGCCTGTTCCAGGAATGACGATCATGTCTTTGTTTCATGAAGTTGTTGATAACCATCTTGCAGCCCTGCCTTTGTTTCAAAGGGTTATATGACCATCTCTGACTACCTTGTTATGGCTACCTATTGTTATGACTACCTTGTCTGCCCACCTAAGACCATGTCTTTGTTTCAGGAGGGGAAAGCTTGTTATCTTTATGTTCAGCTCTGTAACCCCACCTATTTTGCCTTCCAAATCTTCTATTTTGAAATCTCCTAACCCCGAGCTACAAAATAAAAGTCTTGTGTTGCTCACATCCAATGCTGATCTCTGAAACCCTGCCTTAGGGGAGGCACCCCTGTGTACATAAATAAAAAAAGCTTGCTTTAATTAATTGCTTGCTTTAATTAATTTGGCCATGATGATTTGGGTCACTGGTCTCTCTTCCCACCTTTGGGATTAACATTAGTAGGCCAGGGAAAGCAAAGAGTAAAAGATTAAGATTTGGTCAAAACTAGAATACATGTTAGCTAAAGCTATAAAACAACTTATTCTTATTATTTCTAAAGTTAAACAACATCTCCTAGCTACACTTTTTAGTTAGGGAAAAGCACTTGCACTGCTATATATGAAAGCTTGTTCTACTTGTTTGTTTGTTTTTTAAATTGAACTAAAGGTTGGGGACATAGCTGTTAATAGAGTGATTGCTTAAACTGGGCATGGCAGTCCATGCCCATAATCTCAGGACTCACACAGCTGAAAAAGGAAGACATACCATGAATTTGAGGCCAGCCTAGACTCCAAAGGGAGTTCCAAGATATGGTAGGCTCCGGAATGAAAGCCTATATCAAAAGTCATTGACTACTTAAAAAAAAAAATCAGCTACAACTTCATCAGGGATTGGCCAGAGATGCATAAACCTGGTCTAAAAAACTATAAAAATAAAACTTTTGCTATTGATGAAGGTTCCATGTTCTTATGATATGCTCACAAAATTAGGGAAATATAGAGGATAAGGAAAAACCACTAGGCATATGAGTTTCAAAATTATTTCATAGAAATAATGTTTAAAGTTAGTTGATTAATTAATTAATTTAAAAAAAACATACAAATTAGTTTAAGAAAGAATTATTTCCTGGACCAAGGATAATCCCCAGCACTGCCTTGGATGGGTCAGCTCTAACCCACCAGCTCTCATTTCCTAGCTGACAGTTGTCTTTCCCAACTGCCAATGCACTAAAATGGAACAACCCAAGTCAAGCAAATTGAGGCTCAGCTTGAATTTATTCATCTCTGAGGTTAATAGTTTCCCCCCTCCCAAGTGTTCTGAGAGTAGGTCGGACAATAAACTATGACACTCAAGAACAGAAACATCAGAATAGGTATTACAGCTAAACTTGATGATTTAGGACATCTGGAGGCAGAAAACAAGTGCTAGAAATAAAATGTGGGTCATCAGACAAACACAAACAACACTGGCTCCTGCAACAAACTAGAAAACATGAGCAACACTCTGGGCCCTGTACGATTTGGGGGATTATCTTTGTTTCACACAAAACAAACATAGAGTCAGTCATAAGCTAGATATGCACATAGGTATATTTCACTTAAAGATATACTGGCTAAATTTTAAGAGTAACCTATCTTTTTGAATAATACACAGACATACATATTTAGGGTCTTTTGTTGTTGTCTATGGGAATTATTTTGCAGTATAATTCACAAAGCCTCAAACTCACCATCCTTCTGCCTCAGCTTCTTGAGTATGGTGGTAAAAGCCATTACTATGCTCAGCTAAATACCAGGGTCTTGCATATTAAATTCTATTGTGTCACAAAACAGACATGTGTATCTCTTGTTACCTTTTAGGAAGACAAAGCTTTAAAACTGTCCGATATAAGTACAAGTCGCAGTGGCTATCTAAATGTAAAACACTTAGAATGGAATGGAACGGAACTAAAAGTTCCCTTCCTTACTTGTACTCCTGGCTTCACTACAGGTGCTTTACAGCCAAGTCTGGCTAACGACTGCCATTTCTGAATAGGACAGATTATTGAACATTTCCATCATTTGAGAAAGTTTTAATGGATAATATTGATTTGAAACTAATGGAGCCAGCCAGATGGCTCAGCAGGTAAAGATGCATGCCACCAAGCCTTGAGGTCCCGAGTTCAATCCAAAGAACCCCTTGGTGAAAGGAAGAGGACTGACTCCTAAAAGTTGGCCTCTCAAGACATGCACACACACATGCAGATAAAAACGTATTGAGTAAACTTTAAAAAAAAATATTAGCCGGGCGGTGATGGCACACGCCTTTAATCCCAGCACTTGGGAGGCAGAGGCAGGCGGATTTCTGAGTTCGAGGCCAGCCTGGTCTATAGAGTGAGTTCCAGGACAGCCAGGTCTACACAGAGAAACCCTGTCTCGAAAAACCAAAAAAAAAAAAAAAACTATTAAATGATTTCTAAAAAAAAAACTACAATCACTGTAGTAGTCATGGTTGTCATTATTTCCTCAAAAAGTGTTTTAAAGGGCCTTGCTATGTATGATTAATTGAAATCATAGCAAATATCTCTCATGCGCATGTCTCTCAAAACTCCCTTTTTTAAAAAGTAGTCTATGGAAACAATTTCTTTTAATGATTGTTAGGTTGGAGGAAAGAGAAAAGAAGTTGGGGGCCGGGGAGCTGAGTCAAACTATCTTTTATTCAAGACATTTTGCTGGGGATCTGAAGTAAGAAGCTACAGTTCCATCAAGAGAGCAAGGAATCTTTTAAAGGCTTCCAAGGGAGCAGGAAGTCTTGTATTAAGAAGTAGGCTTCATTCGCAGGTAATCTATAATATTTGACCAAGGCAAGGGACTGGGACATACGTGAAGTAGGCTATGTGAGAGGACGGAGAGGGGGGCTTGGGTAATGCAGAAGCAGGAGGGCTGCCTTCCACGTCCAAGTGGCACAAAGACAGGGTGCCCTACTCACAGCTCTCTCTGCTTCAGGCCTGGGTTCTAACAGTGGCAAAATAAAACCCATCAGTTTCAGTATAGGTGGGAATTGCTATCCTAGGACACTACTTTGATTTTTAAGGCTTGACCACAATGGGCCCCATGTTTATTTTTGAGACAGTCTTTTGCAGCTCATGCTGGTCTCAAATCAACCACGTAGTCAAGGATGACCTTGAATTTCTGATCCTCCTGCCTCCACCTCCTAAGTGCTAGATTGCAGATATGATCTACGAAACCTAGTTTATGTGGTGCTGGGGATAGAAGCCAGGGCTTCATACGTGTTAGGCAAGCACTCTGCCAACTGACAAAACACTTCTATCATGTGAGAGAGAACATTTTAGTGTATAGTATTGATTTAAAACGAATGGCTAACCTGTCTGTCAAGGACTCCTGACTCGTGACTCCTAATAAATTGCCAGTATATGAAAACATCCCAAGACTCTAGGGAAAGGGTGCAGTGGCACTCTATATATTCTACCTTTTATGCTACTCTGAAGCAACCATTAAATCACGTCTTCTCTATTAATAGAAAGAGGGGAATAGAATTTAAAGATGGATCTAAAGGCAAAGTTCGGACTCCCGGCATGTTTTCACTCCTATAGTACTTTGTATCAAAATCCATTTCGTGTGAAAAAGTGTGTTTTCCAAACACACAGCCATGCACAGTTTTCCCCAAGGCATCGTTACTGCTACACTTCCTTCTTTCTCGAAAGGCCTTTAAAGCCATAAAACACAAGAGCAAGGGAAGAAAAACTTAGTATGCTCCAAATGAGTTTTGCATCTCATAGTAAACAGGAGACTATAACCCAGGCAGGGCTTTAAAAGCACAGAAGTCTGTATCACTGTGAACTCCATCCCTGGTTGACAACCATATTATCAATACCACTGTGAACCACAATCTATAAAGTGCACCTTTTAACCAATGCATAATCCTCCAAAGAAGGAGTACTCAGATGTGACTTATTAACAATAATTTACCTGGGAGGAAAAAACCCTCAAGGTATGGGTTGACACCCAAAACAATCATGGGGGTGGGGGTGAGAGATGGAAAAATGTTGAAAAAGAACTGCACAAAACAACAACAAAAGGGCTTTCTTTCTCAATTCCCTTTTGCTTGAAATATAACGAAGGAGAGTACCAAAAAAAAAAAAAAAAAAAAAAAAAAAAAAGGAGGGGCAACCAGTCTTTTGATTAAGGGTACCAAGCCTCATGTTAACTATTCTTCACAGCAGCCCTAAGGATAGGCAATGGCAACTTGGATACAACTCTCTAATGAATGGCAGATCCAGAAGCATCAACTTTACCATCAAAATCACCCCCACAGCATAAAGTTCAGAGCGTACTGGAAACTGAACAGCCCACTGATGCAGGGGAGTGCAACTGACTCTTTGGTTCAGAGCAGGCAAAGTTAGACAGGCATGCCTTAAACTCTAAGGCTTAGAGAGAGCAAAGCGGAGTGCTAATATAGTACAGTGGCCCCTCAGCCGTAAGCCACCTTCACAAACCCCATGAGCTGACATCCTAATAGGATATAGATCTGCATTCCCTCTCACTAAGAAGGTCCAGAATACTTATCAATAGCCAGGAGGCAAAGGCATTAAACCCCTCTGGAGAGTTTTTGAGATTTCGAGGTATTTTTGAGCTGCAAAGTCATGTGGGAAGACTATTCTAATGGCAGAAGATGGATTAGGAGGAGAAAAACTAGAGGCAGAAAGTCCAAGTAGGAGGACACCAAAAAAAGCTCAAGACCAGATGGGTTGGGGACAGAATTCTATCAGACCTTCCAAGAAGACCTAAATACTAATTCTTTATAAACTATTCCACAAAATAGAAACAGAAGGAACACTACCCAATTCGTTCTATGAAGCCACGATTACACTCATACCTAAACCACACAAAGACAGAAGAAAGAAAACTTCAGACCAATCTCCCTTATGCATATCAATGAAAAAATACTCAATAAAATTGTTGCAAACCTAATCCATAAACACATCAAAACAATCATCCATCATGATCAAGTAGGCTTTATGACGGGAATGCAGGGATGGTTCAATATTCGGAAATGCATCAACGTAATCCACTATATAAACAAACTCAAAGAAAAAAACCACACGATCATCTCACTAGATGCTGAGAAAGCATTTGACAAAATTCAACATCCCTTCATGGTAAAAGTCTTGGAAAGATCAGGAATTCAAGGCCCATACCTAAACATAGTAAAAGCAATATACAGCAAGCCAGTAGCCAACATCAAACTAAATGGAGAGAAACCTAGAGCAATCCTACTAAAATCAGGGACTAGACAAGGCTGCCCACTCTCTCCCTACCTATTCAATATAGTACTAGAAGTCCTAGCCAGAGCAATTAGACAACAAAAGGAAGTCAAAGGGATACACATAGGAAAGGAAGAAGCCAAACTTTCACTATTTGCAGATGATAAGATAGTATACTTAAGTGACCCTAAAACTTCCACCAGAGAACTCCTAAACCTGATAAACAACTTCAGCAAAGTGGCTGGATATAAAATCAACTCAAACAAATCAATAGCCTTCCACTATTCGAAGGATAAACAGGCTGAGAAAGAAATTAGGGAAATGACACCCTTCACAATAGTCACAAATAATATAAAATTCCTTGGTGTGAATCTAACCAAGCAAGTTACAGATCTGTATGACAAGAACTTCAAATCTCTGAAGAAAGAAATCGAAGAAGATCTCAGAAGATGGAAAGATCTCTCATACTCATGGATTGGCAGGATTGATATAGTAAAAATGGCCATCTTGCCAAAAGTAATCTAGAGATTCAATGCAATCCCCATCAAAATTCCAAATCAATTCTTCACAGAGATAGAAAGAGCAATTTGCAAATTCATTTAAAATAACAAAAAACCCAGGATATTGAAAACTATTCGCAACAATAAAAGAACTTCTGAGGGAATCACCATCCCTGACCTCAAGCTGTACTACAAAGAGAGCAATAGTGATTAAAAAAAAAAAAAAAAAAAAACCTGCATAGTATTAGTACAGAGACAGGCAGGAAGATCAATGGAATAGACTTGAAGACTCAGAAATGAACCCACACACCTATGATCATTTGATCTTTGACAAAGGAGCTAAAACCATCCAGTGGAAAAAAAGACAACATTTTCAACAAATGATTCTGGCTCAACTGGCAGTCAGCATGTAGAAGAAAGCAAAACGATCCACTCTTATCTCCTTGTACAAAGCTTAAGTCCAAGTGGATCAAGGACCTCCACATAAAACCAGATACACTGAAACTAATAGAAGAGAAGGTGAGGAAGACCCTCGAATACTTGGGCACAGGGGAAAAGTTCCTAAACAAAACACCAATGGCTTATGCTCTAAGATCAAGAATTGACAAATGGAGCCGAGTAGTGGTGGCACACGCCTTTAATCCCAGCACTTGGGAGGCAGAGGCAGGCGGATTTCTGAGTTGGAGGCCAGCCTGATCTCCAGAGTGAGTTCCAGGACAGCCAGGGCTATACAGAGAAACCCTGTCTCAAAAAAACCTTAAAAAAATAAAAAAATAAAAAAATTGACAAATGGGACCTCATAAAATTGCAAACCTTTTCTGTATGGCAAAGGACACTGTCAATAGGATAAAACGGCAACCAACAGATTGGGAAAAGATCTTTCTCAATCCTATATCTGATAGAGGGCAAATATCCAATATATACAAAGAACTCAAGAAATTAGACTCCAGACAATCTAATAACCCTATTAAAAAGGGAGAACAGAGCTAAACAAAGAATTCTCAACTGAGGAAACTCGAATGGCCGAGAAGCACCTAAAGAAATGTTCAACATCTTTAGTCATCAGGGAAATCCAAATCAAAACAACCCTGAGATTCTGAGATTCCACCTCACATCAGTCAGAATGGCTAAGATCAAAAACTCAGGTGATAGCAGATACTGGCGAGGATGTGGAGAAAGAGGAACACTCCTCCATTGTTGGTGGGATTGCAAGCTGGTGCAACCACTCTGGAAAACAGTCTGGTGGTTCCTCAGAAAATTGGACACAGCATTACCTGAGAACCCAGCTATACCACTCCTGGGTATATGCCCAGAAGATGCTCCAACATATAACAAGGACACATGCTCCACTATGTTCATAGCAGCTTTATTTATAATAGCAAGAAACTGGAAAGAACCCAGATGTCCTTCAACAGAGGAATGGATACAGAAAATGTGGTACATTTACACAATGGGGTACTACTCAGCTATTAAATCAATGAATTCGAGAAATTCTTATGTAAATGGATAGAACTAGAAAATATCATCCTGAGTGAGGTAACCCAATCACAAAAGAACACACATGGTATGCACTCACTGATTATTGGATTTTAGCCCAGAAGCCTGAAATACCCAAGATTTAACTCACAGACCACATGAAGCTCATGAAGAAGGAAGACCAAGTGTGGGTGCTTCAGTCCTTCTTAGAAGGAGTAACAAAATACTCATGGGAGCAAATATGGAGACGAAGTGTGGGACAGAAACTGAAGGAGGGGTTGTCTGAAGACTGTTCCACCTTGGTATCCATCCCATGTGCAGTCACCAAAGGTAGATGTTGATGTGGATGCCAGGAAGTGCATGCTGACAGGAGCCTGATTTAGCTGTCTCCTTAGGGACTGCCAGAGCCTGACATATACAGAGGCGGATGCTCACAGCTAACCAATGAACTGATCATGGGTTTCCCAATGGAGGAGTGAGAGAGAAGACTGAAGGAGCTGAAAGGGTTTGCAGCCCCATGAGGAGAGCAACAATACCAACCAACCAGAGTTCGCAGGGTCTAAGCCACCAGCCTGGGAGCACATAGGGCAGGACTCATGGCTCCAGCTGTATATGTAGGGAGGATGGCCTTGTCAGGCATAGGTAGGAGAGGAGATCCTTGGTCCAGTGAAGGCTGGATGCCCCAGTGTGGGGGAATTCTTGAATGGGGAGGTGGGAGTGGGAGGGTGGGTGGGGGCACATCCTCTTAGAAGCAGGAGGAGGGGGATAGGATAGGGGGTTCCTGGGTTGGGGGGAAATGGCATCACATATGAAATGTAAATAAAATATCCAATAAAAAAAATTTTTAAAAAAAGAAATTTTTTCTTGTGTGGGTGGACTTTATGTGGTGTGTATTGTTAGGGTACAGTCCAGGCCTCATTAATCCACAGCTTCCAGACCCCCTTTTTTGAGGCAAGGTCTCACTGTGTATCCCTGGCTGGCCTTGAACTCATAGAGAACTACCTGTGTGGCTCCACAGAAACTTTTTATAAAGAAACCAGTGCAGAGAAAGATGAGGTCAGAGCCATTCTGTAACAAAGACTTGGCTTTGAATTCATTAAGTCCTATTCCATCCTTAGAGCTTAGGTCTGAAAGCTCAGGCCACATTTACTTGTAGCATGATTTAACACTTGCCTAGCATGGCCAGAGCCTTGGGTTCAACCCTCACACCACTTAGCAAGTATGGTAGTATAAGCCTGCAATCTCAGTACCAGGGAGTTAGGGGGAGGAATTCAAGGTAATTTTCAGCTACATATTGAGTTAGAAGTTAGTCTGGTATACATTAGACCTTTCTACAAAGCTAAAAGATAGTATGAATACAGCGATTGTATTTAGGTTGTTGAGCTTACAGGTATATTTTGCCCCAATGTTTTTTAACATTATATCTAGAAGTCAACAGAAAAGTAACTCTTCTCAGGTTAGGAGTCAGCATGTGATTTAGAAAGACAGAGACAATATGAATGAAATGGGTTCCTTCTCTTGCTGCCTGCCTCCAGGATTCAAAGATTAAGGTATCACAGTAGGCTAGGGATGGAGCCCAAGCAGGGGGGCATGTACAGAGCCCTGGCTGGATTCAAGCCTCAGCATCACTCAAAAAGATTAAGTAGCAATGGCAAATACAAAGAAGACAATGGAGTTACTACACTAGGAGTCCAGTCCAGAGGGACTAAGGAAATGGAAGGGCCAGAATTCAGTAACAGACTCCCTTTAAGAACCCTTTTAATTATGAAGTAGTTCTGACTTTTGAGTTTGGTCTGCAACAGTCAAGCGAATACAGTGCATCAACAAGTGTCTTCTCTATTATCTTTAATACCACTCTGCCTCTTGTTTTGCTATGAAAAGATCATTTCTATGTACAAAACATAGTAAATGTTGTTTGGAGACATGCTCCAAAGTCCTAAACCTAAAATAAAATATTACTCAACTGTAATAAAGTCTATTTTTAAATAAATAGACTTAAAGTCTATTTTTAAAAAGAATCGTTAGTTTTGCAATGTTGTACTTATAGGACAAAGAGAGAGCCTATCTCTTTTCCTTACCCATGGTTTTTTTTCTTCTGCACAAAGGTAACTACTGATACAAAAACAAGTCAGCAAGCTTCCTCCAAATACTAATATCAGATTTTATAGGCCACATATCTCAATCATGAATGTCTTTATATTATAATCTTTTTTTTTTTTTTTTGGTTTTTTTTTTTTTGGTTTTTCGAGACAGGGTTTCTCTGTGTAGCCCGGGCTGTCCTGGAACTCACTCTGTAGACCAGGCTGGCCTTGAACTCAGAAATCCGCCTGCCTCTGCCTCCCAAGTGCTGGGATTAAAGGCATGCGCCACCACCGCCCGGCATAATCTTTTAAAAATACTTTTAAAAAATCATTTTAGTTTGTCCCATACAAAAAAAGATTGGGTCAAACTTGGCTTATGAATGGTAGTCTTCAAAGTATCTACTGTGTCTTATCAGAGAATTGTGCTCAAAGTCAAGTAAAGAAGGATTTTATTTACAACCTGATGTCGCTGTGACTGAAGTAGACTTGCAGAGTTTCTGCTTACCCTTGACTCTCCCAGCTTTTCCATTTGATTGTAAGTTTGTTAACCACCAACTATATATATATATATATATTCTCAAGCATCTGTGTTAGCAAAATTTCCAGTGTTTTTCTCTTCAGTTTCTCTAAATCAGGAATTATTAGGTTTTAATAGTCATATGGTAGGCGTGTGCAACCTTGGTTGAAGAGAGCTGTAAATCAGCCTAATATGAAATCACAAATATACTTTTTAAACATGATTTTTTGCCAGCTTTTTAAAAAGTCTTGTTACAATGTCAAAAGGCTAGACATATCTGCAGAATAAATGGAGATTAAATCAAGAGGATTCAAGGGAAATCGTGATTACAAAAAAATGAAGCTAGCCAGCAATGATGTCCTTACACCCCAAACTGACACATCCTTCTTGAAGTCACAGAGTACATGCAAAATGCATAGCTCTCTATTTTAAAAGGTATGTGTTTGTCCCATGGATTATTATTTTTTTATTTTTTCAATACTGGGGCTCAATCCCAAAGCCTTGTATATGCTAAACAAGCACGAAACACAACTACAGCCTGAGCCCAAGTCAACACATTAAAAAAATATTCTTAGATCTATCTCACTCCAGATAACGTCTTCCACTTCTCTAGTTTGATATCCTATTAAATCTGGATCTCAGTGGGGCTCTTCATTAGATATTTCAGCCAGAAAATACTGTTGCCACAAGCCTCGTGCTGTGCTTTACCCCGATAATTCTAACGCTGAGACAAGGACGCTGAGACAAGGACACTGCAACAAGTTCCAGGCCAGCCTGGACTATAGAATGAAACCCTGCATCAAAACAAAAGCCCACTACATTCTGAGGCAATTTGCATGTCTTCTTATCTCAGAAGGAATGGTCATGTTTCCTTTAAGATGTTAGCTTTCTGGATCTGACTAATTATACAAAGTGAGGGGAGACCTTTTTAAACAGTCAGCCAGAAAAGCACAGGATTTCAGTACTAAAATAGAAAGGTTACCCTAACTCCAGATCTTTGCAAAAGATACTAACTATAATTGATTGCCCACACCAACAAAGCATGCACATTTTGTAGTTACAAGTGACTGTGATTTTCCTTTTGAACATGTAAACAAGAAAGCTTTAGGAAAATTTGGGAAATACATTAGTCTCAGTTCTCTTAAATACACAGACACACAATCAATTCAGGGGTAGAAGGGGCAAAGTGGGTCAAGGTTATTGCTAGTGTTCTCTATGTCCTTTTCTTTCCTTCTTGCGTTCCTGTTTGGCTAGTTTGTCCTTCTCCCTCTGCATCTTGTCCTGTTCCTTCTTCCTTTGGGACTCACCCCAAAGTGAGTCTCACTCCAATTTCTCAGCATTGAGAACATCTTCCACATTGGTGTTTCAGAACAGACATTTGTCAGAACCAAGGTTTGTTGTTGAAGCACCTGAATCATTTTTCTCATCTGCTTCATCCTCTCCATCTGACATACAGAATACTGGGTCAGCAGAGCTTCCTTCTACCTTCTGAAACCACTTGGGCTTCACCATGATCTGTGCCTGCCTCTCAATCAAAGTGACAGTGGCCTACACTTCATCTTTTTTTTTCCACTTTAATGGTGACATTTCTGACCATCAATCCACAATTTCCTTATAGATAAAGGAGGGAATCTTCTTCCAGGAAAGTAGAGAGGATACCCAAAAAGAATTAACCTGAAAGCTGCCATCTTTCAAAAGGCATGTAGGGTCAGTCTGTAGCTGTTGGCTTTCAGAATGAATTCTCTGCTACTAATTTGAATCAGGTTGCTTTGGGGTGGGGTGTCTACATTGTTTATATAATATGATTAACAGTGAACACTGATTTTCTTCTGGGAGTCTAGAATTTTGATAGATGTTAGACAGAGAACATCTGTGTGACCAGCCAATTTCAGGGAAAGGATGTCATTCTTCCAGCATTCATGTTCAAGCTGATTACAAGTAGTTATCATGTTTGAAAGAAACGTGTCTAAGAGCTCTAAGTCAGCTCATATCAGAGTGGCCAGTAAAGCAGTCACTCTTTCAAAAACTCAGTAATGCTGCAGAGGTGCCAGAGAGCAGCTGAGGCCACGTCACTGTAACCCTGCTGTCAGTCACAGGATTATTAGTCACCATTCCTCTGTTTTAGGGAATTCATTTGTTGTTTTTGGAGGGTCGAGTTTGTTTGTTTGATTGATTGCTTGTTTGTTTGTTTGTTTGTTTGACTGACTGACTGATTGATTGATTGATTGATTGATTGATTGAGACAAGGTTTCATGTAGCCCAGGCTAGCCTTGATGACCTTGAACTTCTGACGCTCTTGGTTCCACTTCCAAGGTGCTGGGATTCTATGTATGCATCATCCTGCCTGGTTTATATAATACTAGGGATCAAACCTCAGGCTTCACACATGCTGGACAACATTCCACACGGGAGCTGCACTTCCTAGACTGTTTGGGGGGGTTATTTTGCTTTCTTGAGGCAGGGTCTTGATATGTAGCCCTGGCTGGCTCGGAATCAACAGTGGAGACTAGAGCAGCACTGAATGTGGAGTAATCCTCTAGTCTCTGCAGTGCTGGGATTTACAGGTATGTGCAACCACACCTGCCAGGAGTCGCCATTCTTGAGATCCCTGCAACATATCAGGTTTAGACCATCTTCCTGTGCTGCCTGCACCTACCACTTTAGTGGAGAGCAACCTGTGTGCTAGATAGCCAGCCAGACAAGGATAAATGGAATGCTGCCTGTCCATAAGGGAAGGCACCAACTTTGGATTCATAAAGACCCATGGAGACCTACAGGTTGGCTGAGATTGCAATGAGCACCATTACAAAGGCTTTTCTTCTAACACTATATCTGGCTCAGGAATTTCAGGCAAGTGCTCACCTATGGATGAGCATCACTCACAAACGCCCAGCCTCCATGCAACGATCACTAGGCCTCACATGATAAGTGGGTAGAAGGACAGCTAGACCACACAAACTACACAGCATCCACTTGTTAGCTGACACTTGCAAACAGCCAAATACTTATGAGTGTATAATTTCTCTCAGCCAACTAATGTGCTCCATTGTTACCTCTTTTCCTATATGAGAGCCTGAAATAATAGAGAACATAAGATAGCCATAAAATGTCATAGTACACATGTGGTTTGAAATTCCACATTGGAATTTTCAATCTGCAATATTCTAGCCTGAGAATGTTTTCATATCTGAAAACAAGCTAAGCTATTTGGAGACCACAGCTGAAGCAAGGAAGAATCTGGAGTCCCCTTAGCCTGCTCCTTATGGTAGTATCCCTCAGACAAAGCTGGAAAGCACTGCCCTGGTTAAAGTCAGCAAGGAATGATTATCAATTTGGTAAGGCAGCAGGCATGGAGGCCATGTAAAGCTGTTCCCATATGAACCTGCAGAAAAGAAAAGTACTAGAGCTGCGAGCTTTTCTGAACAATAATGCCACTGTAAGAAGGCTTATGGGGACTGGAGAGATGGTTCAGCGGTTAAGAGCACTGGCTGCTCTTCCAGAGGAATCAGCACCCACATGGCAGCTCACAACTGTCTGTAACTCTAGTTCCAGAGAATCTGACACCCTCACACCAATACACATAAAATAAAATAAAATTATTTTTTAAAAAAGAAGGCTTATGTAACACACGCTCACAGACACCCCTTGTACCAATGAGTCCTGATCTCAATGTAAATCCTGCAATGGTTTTTTTACGAGGGTGAAAGTCTAAGCAACATATAGCATCACTGTGACAGTCAATCATCCTTCTTAAGTTTGGAATATTCTAGATAATTCCTTCCACTTCTAAACTTTCTACATATAATACATACAATATTCTCAGATGAGAATAAATACAGATATAAATTCTGTCCAAATTATTATTTAAATGTAATGAAATCTTAGTGAAAATTATGCCATTACCTTGATCTTAACAATTACTGTGCCACTCACCTGTGAGATTAGGAAAACAGAGCAACACCTTCCCTCCTCCCCTATATCTTGTTTTGGTTTTTGCTTTATGAAGACAGGGTATCTTAGGCTAGAGAGTTGTAGTTCAATAGATAAGAGAACTTGCCTAGCATACATGAATCTCTGGGTTCCATGCCTACGACAGCTAACTGTGGTGACACATATTTGTAACCCTAGCACTCAGAAGTTGGAGGTAGGAGGATCCAGAGTTCAAGGTCATCCTTGGCTACACAGCAAGTTTGAGAATAGCCTGGGCTATGTGAGATCTTGTCTCTAAAAACAAAAACAAGAGACATGTACACTCGCTATGTATATCAGGTAGGCCTGGAATCCATGATCCTCCTGCCTCAGCCTCTCAAATACTGGGAACACAGGTAGACACCACTACAATCAGCAAAATATATCCTTAAAATTTTAAATGATAATGTTAATAAGGTAGATATAATCTTGATTTCCATTAATGCTATGATAATGAAAAGAATAGCAAAAGTTTAGGTACAAGGGATCAATCGAACTAAACAGAAATTCATGAAATAAAAACCAATTTACTCAACAACTTTCAGGGAAGAAAAAGAAATCAGATCCCTTATTTTACACACTTCACTGAAAATGGAGTCCAAATACATTGTTGAATATTAAACTAAGAAAGTGCTAGAAGAAAACATTGGGGTTATGATTTACAAGACTTTTCCACTGGAAAAACTTAGGTATGATACTAAAGGTAGGATGCAGAAAAATAAAAGGCTTGACTACATACTTTTTTTCAAAACTTAAATTCCATAACAATACTAAATTTTTTGAAAAGCTAACATGTTAGTAACCATACATCTTGGCCTATTACTAGGAGCTGGTTACCCGTATGACAGTTTGTTCATCTGTTGCAGATGGGCATTCAGATTCCCAGTTGCTGCAAGTAAGAGCCCCAGGTACGGAGGGGAAGGCTTCATCGGCCTAGAGGAAAACTCAGGATGGAACTGGACACCAATGAAATACGGATGATCTGAAATGAAAGCAAATAAGAAGGGACTGAATCAAACAGGCATGAGAGCTGCTACAAAGGCTGCCATATCATCAAACAGCAGACCATTCTAACAGAGTTACTTCTATGATCCATTTTTGTAATAAAATTCCACATTTTAAAACATATTTCACTTAAAGACCTAGAATTTCTTTTTTTGGGGGGGAGGGGTGTTAGACTACGGAAAATGAAGCAAGAGTTTTTTGAGTGTGAAGATAAAGTCTCCTTGAACATCAGCCTGCCTTTCTCTTTCCTTTTGAGACAGGGCAACATGTCAAAAGTGTAGCACAGGCTATCTGTGAACTTTTCTGTAGTTGAGAATGATGAGAATGATGATATTCCTACCTCTGTCTCCTAAGTGCTATGATTATAGGTGGGTGCCTCTACACGGGGCTCATGCAGTGCTTGGACTGAACCTAGGGTCTCCTGCATTCTAAGCTAGTGTTCTATCAACATAGTTACATTCCTAGCCCTAGCCTGATTCTAGAAGGCCTTTCATTGTTGTCTCAATTTCCATGGTGTCCCTACACTTCAAGCTACTCATGACCCAAGTCAAAATCTTGCTGTGTATCACAGGCTAGCCTCAAACTTGTGTCAATTCTCCTACTTCAGCCTCCCATGCTGGGATTACAGCTGCATACTAGGTCCAGCCCTCTTCCTCTTAGATAGCTTTAGTGTACTTCTTCTAAAGTCTTTTCCATTCCCAAAGGCAAGGTTCCCCAGGATAATCACTTACCTAGCTGGCTGTGTGGGGAAATGGCAAAGACAGAAGCCTTTCTAGTAATGGCTTCATGCTAGGTAGTATTCACGGCACCATAAAAAAAAGAACTGGTGTTGGCATACTATACTGGCATACTGGCATAAATATCAGCCTATGCCAACATCTCCCCTGAAGTGCATAGTCTGACTAACAAAAGCATGGGCTTTCAACATGGAAACGGGGTCACAGCTCAAGGCAGCCAGCATTCAAGTTCATTTTTATTTATCTTCTGTAACACTTATTTGTGCCTGTACATATGTCTGCACATCATGAGTATTCAGGAACCCATGGAGGTCAGAAGAGGTGTAGAATCCACTGCACTGGAGTTATAGACAGTTGTCAGACACCATGTGGGTTCTGGGAGTCTCTAACCTGGGTCCTTTCCAAGAACAGTAAATACTCTTAACCACTGAGCCATCTCTCTAGCACCTCGTTAGTTTTTAACTCCCATGATTCCTGTGTTGAGCAGACCTTTACAAATGCATATATATTGTCATGGAGGAAATAGAAGCGATTTTCAGTTTCAGGCTCCTAAAAAGCTCCTGTATCAGAAATTCATGATACAAACAGAAAAGTGCCTTTTCCCAGATACCCAGAGTCCTCTGCTTTAGAACAGCCAGAGTTAGCACCATTTCCAAGTCTGGGTAGAAATTTTCTGAGATTTCACTTACTTCCACAAATTAGGACTCAAAAAAAAAAAAAATTCCATGTTTATTTCCAAATTAGGAACACATACTTTGAACTTGTGTCTACTGCTGTAATTATTATAGGAGAGCATGGTCACTGTGCTACACTCCCAAATTTGAAGTATGTATCAAACTGAAGATAATAATATGAAATGCTTTATAGACAAAAGTCAAAGTAAATTTAACTCATTCAGTGCAATGGTTTATCAAATGATATAGAAATCTAGTATGGAGCCAGCAAGACAGCTCAGCATGCCTGATGACCTGAGTTCAATTCCTGGTAGCTACATAATGAAAGGGAAAGAACTGACTCCTGAAAAACTGTCGTCTGACTTCCACATATGTATGTTGACACTCATAAACCCACACCACACCCACACAAACTAAATCTTTAAAAAGTAAAAATTTAAATATACCTTAGAATTGAAGAATCACAAACTCTTGTAACTAATAGAGACCCAAACTATGAACCACAATAAGTTATTTGCCTTCATTAAAACTGAGGGCTGGGGAAATGGCTTAGTGGATAAAAACATTTTCTAAGCAACCATGATCTGAATTCAAATCCCTAGTAGCATCCATGTAAAAAAAAAAAAAAAAAAAGTTGGGCCCCACTGCTAGTGCCTATAGTCCTACCACAGGAGGGTAAAGACAGGAGTATTTGGGGAGCTTCTTGGCCAGCCAGCCTAGCAGAAAATAGGGAGTTTCTAATTCACTGAATGAGCCCCATCTCATGGCAACAAGGTAGAGCATGATAGATATAATGATATTTTTGAGAATCCTGGAGCTTTGGTTTCTTGAAAAAAAAAACACAGAAATATTATAAGAATGTATCATTATTTTAATCCCAGATGTGGGAATATGGGGTTGCTATGGATTGATTATGATTTGCCTCGTGCTCTAGCAGAAGCATGGTTTTGCCAGCTGCAAAATTTCTGAGCTTGTGTGATATTTGGAATTCTGGGAACTTTTTAAAGGGTACATAAATTCAAGGGCCCTGAGAGGTGGGGTGGGTAGTTGTTGGTCATTTAAGGAAATTGGTTGTAATTTGTTAGTAACCATGGTCAAAGAAGAAACAAAAGAAAATAAATTAGATGCAGGAATCTCTTTCTCCTCCTCTATCTGTTTCTCTCTCCATCTCCCTCTCTCTCCCTCTATCCTTGTCTCCTATCTAATATTAAGAAGTGAAACCAGGGGAGATAAAGGGCAGGTAAAAGAAGAACCCACATAGTAGCAAAGACTAGATACAGATAGAAGACACTGATGTCCTTGGACACTCTGGCCTTTGGAAACCATACACACACACACACACACACACACACACACACACACACACACACACTAATTGAGCGTTCAATAGCTGGTAGCCACTATACTGAACAGGCAGAATAGTTTCTTCATTGAAGCAAATTCTACTGGACAGATCTGATCTCAGAAAATCCAGCAGAGGAATACTCTATTTAAGCAAAAACCTCCTTGAATTAGAAGGCTGCTCAGATATGAGCCTGGTACGAGGAATGATACCTTTTCTCTCAACGAAAGAAGAAAAGACTTGAATGTGTTGGTGCAGGGGTATAATCCCAGCACCCCAGAGGTGGAGGCAAGGAGATCAGAGTTGAAGGTTATTTTCAGTCACACTTAAAGTTCAAGGCCTTCCTGGGTTACAAGAGACCTGTCTCAAAGCAAAACAACAACAAAAACGTCAGTGTTCTCATTAGTTCTTATTGTTAATATGATATAACCTAACCTAGAGTCACCTAGGAAAGGGGAACCTCGAATGAAGAACTGCCTCAATCAGACTGGCCTATGGCCATGTCGGTAAGAGATTATTTTTACTGATGAGGGAGGATAACCCATTGTGAATGGCACCAACCCTAGGTAAGTGGGTTTGGGGTGTATGACAAAACTGAGCATGATCTGGAGAATAAGCCAGTAAGCAGTATTCCTCTATGGTTTCTGGCCTGACTTTCCACATTGATGAACTGTGACCTGGAAGTATAAGCCAAAATAAACTCTTTCTTTACCAAGTTGCTTTTGGTCATAGTATTTATAACAACAGAAAACAAACTAGAACTTTCAAGCATAGTGGTTCAAGCCTATGTAAGCCCAGCATTCAAGAGACAGAAACAGGAGGATCACCACAAGTTTGAAGGCAACCTGGTCTACAGTGCAAGTTCCAGGTAAGCCTCAGCTACTTAGTGAGATCCTGTCTCAGCAAAACAAAGAAGAACAAAACAAACAAACAAAAAACCAAGGGTCTTAGGAAGTGGCTCAGCAGGTAAAATTGCTGATTTCCACCAAACCTAAGGACGTGAATTCCATCTCTGGGGGCCATGTGGTAGAAGGAAGAAATCAAGAGTGGTCTTTTAACCTCTACACACAAGTCATGGCATGAGGCTCATCCTTCATGCCCACCCCACAAATAAGTAAATAAATGAAACAAGTTTTTAAAAACAAAAAAGGAAAAGTTTATTTTAAAAAGGAAGAAAAGTCATACATACTTAGAAGAAATCGAGCAATATAATTTTAAAGTGAAACACATTAAACATTATAGCATAATATCTAGGGATGTCTTAGAAAGGAAAAAGACAGCCCTTGTGTTTCTGTAGAGCTACAGAGAGAAGCTGTGACACAGATCATGTCACAGCCGGAAACTGACTATTTAAATGAACGGATCATTGCTCAGAATCATTTTATTCAAACAAATTCTCTGTGTGGATATGAAGAATGATGAAAGAGTTTTTATTTTGATGATGTCCTATCAGTCAAACAAAGTACCTTTAAAAATAATGCTCTTAATCACTTTAAAGTACATTCTGACATTCTAACAAATCTCAAGCCTTGTTCCTCTCAGAATCCTTGAGGGACAGTAGAGACTCATGGATATGCTTCTAAAGGGTACTTAAGATCAAAATCTTCTGGGGAATTTTCCTTCATAAAATGAATTCCCTTGTAGTGAGCATTTAAAACCTGCAAGGTTTTCCGGCAGCTCTCATTTCCTTTCCAGCCTTCATTAAATCCAAGGCATCAATGGGAACCTAAATCTTTGTGAATAAAGAGGCCTCTCGGTATTTGCTGACAATAAGAGAATCAGGAGGAAAAAAAAGAGAATCAGGAGAAGGAACAGAGAATAAATACTTAACAAGGTAAACAAGCAGTTCTTTGCTTAAGGAATTCTCTGCCCTCTTCTCACAAGCCAAGAGAGGTTGGTAGCCTTCAACAACAATCAGAGATCACACTTTAATTCTACATTAAAGACTCCTAAAACACCATTACTATTCTAATTCAAAACTCTACACAGGGCCTGGAGTGGTTTCCAGAATTCCAGAGGCAGAGGCAGGTGGATCTGTGAGTTCTAGGCTAGCCTGGTCTACAAAGCAAGTCGAGGGATAGCCAGGGCTCTGTTATACAGAGAAACCCTGTCTTGAAAGAACAAAACAACAAACAAAACAAAACAAATAAAAAACAAAAAAACTCTATACAGAAACCAGACAGGGTGGCTTACACTTGTAATGCCAGGACCTGAGAAGCTGAGGCAGAAGGCTTATCTCGAGTTGGAAGTCAGACTGGGCTATACAATGTATTTTAGGATTGTTTGAGCTATGAGATGATATCCTGTGTCTCAAGAAAAGAAAATTAATCAATAATAACCACCACAAAATAGACTCTAGGCAGAGGACCCAATGGAAATACAGAAAACTAACATGCACTCAAGGTGCGAGCAGGAGAAGGCTCCAACCTGAGTTACTCTCCACCTCCCAATGCCTAGTTCAATGGCTCTAGACATATTTAACCTCTCTACACTCCAGACTCGTCTATAGAAGGGAATTAATATTCATCAACCACTTTGTGAGGCACACAGGCACATGTGGAGTCCTTTAGGGCTAAGCATCTAGTGAGCAAGCTAAAGGTCCAGGTAAAAGGCTACTACGTTCAAGGCAGCCATCACCAACATCAGGTCTCCTCCAGGCTTGGGATTCCCCTTCCTCTTCCTATCTGAGTTCTTGAAGTACTCAAACAGATTATGGAAAGGAGAAAGGACAGAAAAGAGCATTTAAATCAGACATTTAAGGCATGGGCTAAGACAGAGAAAAAAATGACAAGCTGTAAAGAAAGTCTGAAATCTAAAGCACATAGGATGAAAAGACACATTCCCCAACATCATTCTAACACTTTGTTGTGTGTATTTGTGCTTGTTTATTTGTTTGAGTCAAGACCAGTTCTGGCTGGCTTGGGACTCACCAAGTAGACTAGGCTAGCCTTGAACTCAAGAGATCTGGCTGCCTCTGCCCACCAAGTGCTGGGATTAAAGGCATGAGCCATAATGCCTGGCTATTCATTTTTATGTCTCCTGGCTGGCCTGGAGCCTACTATGTAACCCAGACAAGCTTCAAATTTGCAGTGATCCTCCTGCTCAACCTCCCAAATCCTGAGAATACAGCCAAGCACCACTATACCCACGTCAGGCTACCCTTTTGGAGTACCTAACATGTACTTCATGTTAGCATTCTGTCTAAACTCCACCCCCACAGTTACCTGGCAACAGCCAGGTATGCTCCTCCCCACAGTTACCTGGCAACAACCAGGTAGGCCTGGCCCACTATAAAAGGGGCTGCTTGCACCCTCCTCCCTCTCTTGCTCTCTTGCTCTCTCTTGATCACCTGCTTGCTCTCTTGCCTCTTGCTTCTCCCTTCCCCTCATCCCTCCCCCCTTCTTCCCCCCTCCACGTGGTCATGGCCAACCTCTACTTTTCTCTTCTCTCCTCTCCTGCCCTCCACTCCCCTTCCTCCCTCCCTCTCTGTCTCTGTCTGTCTCTGTCTCTGTCTCTCTCTGCCTTTCTCTGCCTCTACTACCCTCGTAACTCCTCTCCCCATGCCCTGAATAAACTCTATTCTAGACTATACTGTACTGTCATGTGGCTGGTCCCTCAGGGGGAAGAAATGCCTCCGCATGGGCCCGATAAGACATCCCCTTCCCCATAACCTCACCACACACCCATAGAATATACTCTCTTTCTCTTTTTATAAAGACATCACTTCACATCCAACAAATCAGAATGGTTTCTCCAGCAAATTAGTATGAGTGGACTGCAAAGCCAGAGCCTTGTCCTGCTTAGGAAGTAGGAGAGCTAGAAGAACCTAGAGGCAGGGAGGAACTTGAGGACAAGTCAGACTTGAAACCATCATGTAGTGAGGGTAAGGCAGCAGGGACTAGGGTAAGGCAGCAGGGACGGGGGGGGGGGGGTATCTCAAACACTTTTTTTCCATTAGTAGAATCACTTGGCACATGATTACAAGTTGAGGACGTGAAGGAGAAGAAGAGTTTAATAGTTCAATGTCAAGCCTGGTGATCTAGGAGAGTGGTTCTTGATCAAGTACATTTGCCAGGGTCTACAGATGGTTTTATTGTTGTTGTTTTTGTTTAGTTGGTTTGTTGGATGATTGGTTGGTTGGTTTTGGTTTGGCTTGGTTTTTGAGACAAGGTTTCTTGTAGCCCAGGTAGAACCTAAGAGGCTCTTCAGGAGCCTGAACTCCTGATCCTCTTGCCTCTCTACCTTCTAAGTAATGGGGTGACAAGCATGCTCCATCATGCCTGGCACTGAGGCACTGTGAATGGAGCTCAGGATCTTGTGCCTGCTGGACAGACACTCTGCCAGGAAGATAGACCTTTTCTCCCTAACTCTGTAAAGATGTTTTTGAAATGTTAAAACTAAAGGGTAGGGGGAATCAGGTCTGCTGCTAGTATCCATTGCCCTGAGGCCAGGGATGCTGACAAATACCACACAGAACACGGAACAGCTCAACAATAAATAATCTTGTGCCAAATCTCAAGGGCAGAGAGAGTAAGAAACTCTGAGGAGAGGAGACTGATGGTACATAAAAACATCTTGAGGGAGAGTTTGGAGACCATTTAAATTTAGTTTGACATAAGATGAGCACACCAAGAGAACATCCAGACAAACAACCAGATCAAGAAGAAACTCCACAAGTGTTCAAGTAGGTCAAAAGAAGTGTGGTCTAGACTGGGGGTTGCAAATATTTCTATAAAGGTTGAATAATAAATACTTTAAGCATTGCAGGCCACAACGCTTCTCTCCTAACTGTTCATTCCTCTTACTGTTACATAAAAAGCCGTGTCAGAAGCAAGGTCACTCTGACCATCCCTGCCTTTGTGTGAGTCGTGAGCCAGCAGAAAATCTTGGAGTTACCTTGCCTGAAAGTAGGTCATAATACCTCTTGTCTAACAGGCATGGTAGCCCACGCCTGTGACTCCAGCATATAGGAGGTGGGGTCAAGGGTATCAGGAGTCCAAGGAAAGCCTCAGCTAGATACTGAGTTGAAGAAGGCAAGCCTGAGATACATGAAACTGTCTCAGAAAAACAAAACAAACCAACATAGGGAAAACAACCCTCATTCCAGAAGGATTCTGCCCTGCATCTGTGGGAGAAAAAAAGCTGAAGAGATAGGCCAAGAAGAATCTGGACAGGCTAGTATACCCTTTGCCTCATTGTATTTTCACAGAACTGCTTATTCCTCTTCAAATCTAAGAATTAAAAGAGTTTTCCCTGGATCTTTGGGTCTTCATTTCTGAAGGCCCCTGTGTCAGTTACATGAAACTAACTAAAGAGACTTGTTAACCCTTTGTGATAGCTAATCTTGTCAACATGACACACCTGGGAAGAGGAAGCCTCAGGTGAAGAACTGACTGAATCCGAGAGGCCTGTGGTCAAGTTTGTGGGGCATGCTCTTGATCACTAAGTGACAGAGGAGGCCCAGCACCTGTGAGCAGTGTCGTCCCTGCCTCCAGGAGGGCTGGCAGGCCTGGGTTGTATAAGAAAAGAAGCTGGATGTAAGCTTGGGAGCAAGCCAGCAAGCAGCGTATCTCCATGGTTTTTGACTCAAGATCCTGCCTTAAGTTCTTGCTTAGCTTCCCTTGATGGACAGTAACTTGTAAAATGAAATGAGCCCTTTCTTTCCTCCATAAGTTAGTTTGGTAAGCGTTTACCTTATTAATGTGTAAGAGTGGACCACATGGTTGGGGGCTGTTAGTTTTATAAGGCAGAGTTTCTCTGTGTAGCCCTGGCTGTCCTGGAACTCACTCTGTAGACCAGGCTGGCCTCGAACTCAGAAATCCGCCTGCCTCTGCCTCCCAAGTGCTGGGATTAAAGGTGTGTGCCACCACTGCCTGACAGTGGCCTTGGTTGGGGCAGCATGAAAGCTGAAGAACTGAAAGTGTAGTGTAGAGACCATGAAGCTTGGCGCCATGTGCTGGAGTTGGAATCCTGGAAGAGAAGCCATGGAAGGCCACTGATGAAGGTGCAACCCCAGCTGCGGTGGAGACCTCAGATTACTGGAGATTCCAGGACTTTGGAGCAACAGCCAAGGACAGTGGCAGGTGTGGAATGAAGCCAGCCACAATGTATAACACAAGCGGTGTGCTGCAGGCGGCAGATCCAGAGAAGTGGGACTACCAAATCCCTGGGATCTCAGAAGATCAAGAATGAGTCCTAGATGTGTTGGACAGGGAACTTTTTTTAAAGACTTTGGTTTTGCTTTCAACTGATTGTACCTGTGCCCTGGTTCTCTTTTCAAATAAAAAAGAATATAATCTGTTTGTTTGATTGTTTGTTTGTTTGTTTGTTTGTTTTTAATTTCACAAGAACCCACAGTTAAGAAGCTTTGGATTTTTAAAGAGATACTGGACTATTAAAGCATAAAAATTGTTCAAGACTGTGATACTTTAAAAACTGGAATGCTGTATATTGTGATACCAACACAAGATCTTAGGACAAGAAAGTAAGTTATGATTTAACAGTAATGTGTTTGAGTGTCATGCTGACAAGGGTAGAGTTGTGACAACTAATCTTAGTTGTCAACTTGACACTCCTGGGAAGAGGAACTCTCAGTTGAAGCATTGCCTCCATAAGATTAACCTATGGTCTGTGGAGTATTTTCTTGACTGCTAATTGATGTTACAGGGACAGGCTATTGTAAACAGTACCATCCCTAGGCAGGTGGTCCTGGGGAAATAAGAAAGCTATCTAGAAATGAGCCTAAAAACAAGTCAATTCACAGCATACCTCTGTGGTTTTACTTCAAGCTCCTGACTTGGCTTCCCTTGATGATGGATTATATCCTGTAGGAGGAAATAAACTCTTTCCTTCTCATGTTGTTTTGGTCATAGTGGTATATCACAACAGAAACGATAACTAGAATGTGTTTTTCTCTTATTTATTTGCTTCTTTTCTTCCAGTGTGGAGGACTGAACCAAGGGCCTCCTACCACCAAGCCAAATCCTCATTCCTTGCTTTTCTTTTATTAATCTTGTATCACAGGAATGTCAGCTGTGACCTTTATGATGAATGAAGAAAAGGTCACACCTTTCCACCCCTACACCAATCTCCAATAAGACTATTTATGGACACAGAAACTCAAATGTCACATAATTACAGAATTATTTTCTCATGTCATAAATATTCTTTTAATTTTTTTTAATCATTTGAAAATGTGGAAAAAGTATTAGTTCAACACACACACACACACACACACAAATGAGCAGACTGGAGCTGACCCCTGGGCAAGATAAAAAGCTGAAACAAGCTAGGTCCTTGCAGAGCTGAATGAATGTGAAGACTGCTCGCTGCCTTATGTCTTGTCAGTAACAAATGTGCGCTTTTGGGCCTATACTTTCAGGGTCTTGTAGCTTAGCCATCAACAATTTCTGTGCTACTTACTTATTTCATGTAACTGAGACCTGCCTCAAACTCACTACAAGCCCAGGCTTGCCTTTAAATCAAAGTAGTCCTCCAGAATCAAAACTTTCCAAGTCCTGGGATTACACGTATGAGCCAGCACACCAGGCTCCCTTTCTGTGCTCCTCCTCAATAGGAGTCCAGCCCTTTTGTGTTCTGTTTTAATACAGGGTCTCACGTAACCTAGGCTGTCCACACTATGTAACCTTGAACCAGGATTACTTTTCAGGACTGTGCCACCATGCCCAGGTTATATTGTGCTGGGGACCAAACCTAGGGATTTGTGCATGGGAGGCAACCTTTCAACCAACTGAACTACATCTCAAGCCCCTTGTTTGGTCTTACAAAAAACCCTAAGTTCAGCCGGGCGGTGGTGGCGCACGCCTTTAATCCCAGCACTTGGGAGGCAGAGGCAGGCGGATTTCTGAGTTCGAGGCCAGCCTGGTCTACAGAGTGAGTTCCAGGACAGCCTGAGCTACACAGAGAAACCCTGTCTCGAAAAACCAAAAAAAAAAAAAAAAAAAAAAAAAAAAAAAAAAAAAAACCCTAAGTTCATTGATTAATGTCCAGAAATTCAATGACTAGGCCGAGGTTGCACTTCAAGTACAAGCAGTAAAAAGAGTCAGGAGAGGATCTGGGCCTCTCATGAAATACATCCACAATGACCACCAAGAACAAGGGAAGGAGCAAGAGGAGAGCCAGTGGACAAGGAGCTGTGTGCTTTCTGCAGAGTATGCAGCTTAGAGCTGACACAGGATAGAGAGAGGGGAGATGGCAAAGATGCCTACTACTTGTGCAGTCGGTAGACTTCAGAAAATGCAGATATCAATGCTAAGTTCAACGTACTAGGTTCCAAAGTGATATGCAATGTGTTTTCCGTACATTCTGACGTTTTGTATGTGTTTCAAATGACTGAGGAATGGGGGGAGGGAACAATGAACTAGATCCCAAATTAGTCTGTTTTAGACAAAAAGGTGTTAGGTCATCAGGGAGCTTTGTAGAAACAAAGAACCCACTTACTTGTCAATTCAATAATTTCCATCCTCTTTCCCATCTACATCCTCACCGACAAAACAAAGGTCTTTATTCTCAAATTGGTTGATCAGGTTAGGGTTCACCTGGAGATGTGAGAAATTCAAGTCTTTGAACTTTGAACAAGTCTTTGAACAGCTTATAAAGACGTCCTGCATCAGTTGGCGGATTTTTCCAGTGCATTGATCCCCTACTTAATTTCTATATTCAACATCCCAAATCTAATTTTAAATTCATGATGAACCTGAGATACAAAGTCTAATTCAAATAACATGAACCTGGAAGATTAATGCTGATAGGACTCAAAACAAAGGACTATGACAATGTAAATATTCTGAATCAGAACTGTGATACCAGCTACTTACAGACATCCTGTATTTGCTGCTTCCCCAATTTAAGTGCCCTTAACAATCTGTGATGGCTAATCTTTGTCAGTTTGACTAGATTTAGAATTATCTAGGAGACACACTTCTAGGCATGTAATGAGGGCATTTCCAAAGAGTTAACTGACTAAGGAGGGAAGATATACCCTGATGTAGGCAACACTACCCCATGGCTAGAGTTCTGGACAAAATAAAAAGGAAAAAATTAACTGAATACCAGTATTCCTCCTCCCATCCCTCCATTTCTCTTTCCCTTCTCCCTCCCTTCTTCCTACGTCCTGGAAAAATGGGCTATCTTATACTCCCCCATCCTGACTTCCTTAGAGTGATGGCCTATATCTCCTTAAACCATGAACCAAACTAAATACTTCAGTTTCTTTTGTTTGTATTCTACAGAGCAACAATAAAGTAACATACACTATCTATCCCCAAATTCTTATGATTTTTACATGTGTATCTGTATAGTGTGCATGTATACAAACATGTTTGCATATGTATGGGTACACAAGGGTATGAGTGCATGTGCACATGTGGGTTCATGCATGTGGAAGCCAGAGTTTGATGTCAGGTGTCATCTTCTTAGATAGCCTACTGAGGTAGGATCTCCTAATGAACCTGGAGTTTGCCAAGCTTATCCAAAGGATCCTGTCTTAGCCTTCTGGGTGCTGGGATTATAGGCAAGCCATCACATTTGCCCAGCATTTATGTAGGTGCTGGGATCTAAATTCTAGTCCTCACATTTGTGGGGCAAGCACTTTATCCTCTGAGCCATCTCTCCAAGCCCCAAATCACAAATTTGATTGAGGACTGAAATTCTTCTTTCCTTTGGTCTTGGGGCTCTTATCTGTCTCATTCCAGAAGCTGACTCCAATTGGTCAAGCCAAATACAAAAACCCACTGTGATCATTTGAATAAGAGTGGCCTCCATAGGCTCATGTGATTACTAGTCCTAGTTGTTAACTTGACTATATCTGGAATCAACTACAATCCAGAAATGGAGCGCACACATGTGATCCGGATCTTGAGGCTAGAAGACACAGGCTTTGAATTCATGTCTTGATTTGAGGTGACACAGGCTTTTGATCTGAATCTTGAGGCATAGTGGCCATGAAAAGCTTAGGTCCAGGTAAGATGGTACATGTCTTTAATCCCAGGAGACAGAGGCAAGCAAATCTCTGAGTTCAAGGCTAGCCTGGGATAGAGTAAGTTCCACATAAAGAACAGCTTATGTCCAGGCCTGGTAGTACACACCTTTAATCTGGGCCATATGTTCTGCTGGAGGCCTATGTAAGGACAATGGAAGAAGGAAGGCTTCCTTCTCCTCTGCCTGCTTGCACTTACTTGCCAGCACATCTGTTGGAACCTACTTCAGGATTCCAGCTCATTCAGGAGACCAGCTGAAACACCTAGCCTTGTGGGACTGAGCAAATACTAGATTCTTAGACATTCCATTCACAGCTGCCCATTGTTGTGTTAATTGGACTGCAAACTGTAAGTCATTACAATAATATATAGAGACAGTCCCTAAGTTCTGCGACTTTAGAGAACCCTGATTAAGGTAGCTCAGATATTTGAATGCTTAGTTGTTAAAGAGTGGTACTGTTTGAGAATGATTAATAGGTGTGGCCTTTTTTAGAGGAAGTGTGTCACTGGGGGATGGGCAGGCCAGCAGCTCTCTTTCTCAGCCTGTGTATCAGGATGTAGCTTTCAGCTACTGCTCCAGCTCTATGTGTGCAGTCATGCTCCCTGCTATGATGATGATGGACTAAAACCTCTTAAAACTGTTAGTGAGTCACCAGTAAAATGCTTTATTTTATAAGAGTTGCTTTGGTCATGCTGTCTCTTCACAGCAATAGAACAGTGATTAAGATACCCATTCCTCTTGGCTAATATTGTGAAAACTCAGGTTGAAGGCCTCCAATGTTCAGCATAGCACTGGTGATGGAACAAATTCGCAGGCTGACAGATAATTAAAGTTGACCCAATTAGGGCTGGGGATGTAACTCAGTTGGTAGAGTGCTTGCCTACCATGCATCAAAAAAGTTCAGTTCCCAGCACCACATAAAACTGAGCATGGTAGCACATGCCTGTTATCTTAGCATTGAGGATGTAGAGGTTAGAGGATCAGAAATTTAAGGCATTCTCAGGTATGTATGGAGTTCCAAACCAACTTGGGATACATGAGACTGTGTCTCAAAGTTTTTTTTCGACTGGTGGCACAAACCTTTAATCCCAGTCTCAGGGAGTCAGGGGCAGGGAGAACTCTGTGAGTTTAAGGCCTGCCTAGTCTACATAGGCATTCCAGGCCAGCAAGAGATACATAGTGAGATCCTGTCTCAAAAAGCAAAACCAATAGACAAATTTTAAAAAATGTGACCTAATCAGACTGAAGAAAAAGTCCATGTTTCAGTTGCCACTGACAATCACCTCATAATGATCAAAGAACCCACTTTGGGCAAACCAGACACACAGAAAAGGAAGGCTGAGAGAACCATGGGAACAAGAGTCCTGGTTGTACCATGTTTCAAGTCTACCTGTGATCTGAGCTAATAATGTCCTTATTGTTCAAATTGGTTTGAATAAACAATGACAAGATATTCCTATCTTCAAAGCCAAATACATCATGATTGACTAAGTAACCCCACCACGACCATACACAGTTCCAGATGCCATGTCTGTTGCAATCTCAGCAGTTAACTCCTTTGAGTCATGGGACACTAAACCTCAAGCTCAATGTGAATTTCAGAAGAGGCTCCTAAAAGCTATAATCCACCATACAAGACCCAGACACTCATTCTGGTGCCAGAAGCATTTGGCTTCTTGTCGGATGCTATCTTTCTTAAAGCTGAGAAACAAGTGGCAGGGGTTAAGGAAAAATGGTGAATTTGTTTTGACTTAGGGTAGTCTTTCTGCCGTGCCTGTCCAGATGCATTCAAGTTCTATGATACTCTGCTATCATCTACTCTTTCATCACAGTAGCATCCTTTGATGATTTTGCCTACATGCTATTCTCACAGATATTATGAGCTGGGCACTTTTCCCAAAGGGCCCACTTACAATTGCTGGGATTCATTGCACCAGGTATCCACATCCCTCAGTAATTCAGATGAAAGACCTACCTCATACCGATGTCGGTGTCTTTCTTCTATGTACGGAACATCACCATAAAGCTTCTCTGTGAAGACAGAAGAATAGAATTAGCACTAAGTGATAAACCTCAGAAGCACACCCATGGCAAGAATGTAGAGAAAGCCTCTGTGATCTCTAACAGAGGCATAGAAAGGACCAGACTCCAAGAACAATCTAGATTTTCTTGTCTTCTGGTAGAAACCCTGTAGCAATTCTCTAGTCCCAGCCTACCCAGTACTACGATTGTAAGAACCACCACCATGCCCAGCTCTTTTACATGGTGCTGAGGATCTGAACTCAGGTTCTCATGTTCTCATGGCAAGTACTGTACCCACTGAGCCATCTCCCAGCACCTATGCCCAACGTTTATGGGTGCTGGGGAGTCCAACCCAGGCCTTTGCGTATACAAATGAAACACTCTACTAACTGAGCCATGTCCCAGAGCTACCTGCATATTTTCTTAAATTACTGTCCACATTTCTGCATATTCTACCCTAAAAATACACTTTGATCCTAAAATATGACTTCTGGACAAAGAGTGTAGCTCACTGGTAAAGTGTTTGGGTGGTAGAATGCTAGCCTAGCATGCACAAGATCCTGAGTTTGGGCTGGGGAGATGGCTCAGCACATGTAAGCATCTACATCAAAAGCCTGACAACCCAAGTTCAGTTCCCAGAACCCATGTGAAAAGCCAAATGTGGTGCACATCTGTAACGCCATCATTCCTAGAGCAAGACTGAGAGTGGAAAAGGAGAACCGACTGGAAGCTTTCCAGCCAGCTAACCTCAAGTACACAGCACAACAGAGGAAACAAGAGAGGCCGGCCTCAACAAAGTCAAAGGCCAGAGTGGGCTCCGATGTTCTCTGATATCCATACACGCTCTGTGTCACATATATGCACACACACACACACCATCATATATAAACACACACATGCTATGGCATATATGTACCTACATATACAAAAATACCTACACACACAATCATATATAAATACACATGCTATATAAATACCTACACACACAATCATATATAAATACATATGCTATGGCACATCTGTACCTACATATACAAAAATACACACACAGAATCATATATAAACACACATGCTATGGCACATATGTATCTACACACACAATCATACACACACACAATCATATATAAACACACACATGCTATGGCACATATATATATATACCTATATACACAAACATACATGAACACACACACACACACACACACACACACACACACCACAACTCTCAGAGATTCTAGAACTACCTGAGGTTTGAGGTGGGGCTGAAATGAAGATGAAGATTTGACCTCAAAGACGTTCGCTGCTATGTTAACAGACAACAGATGGAAACTAGTTGAGCATCAGGATGAGCAGAGCGGTGGATTAAATGAGAGCACCTCGTTTCCCTGTGCTTCTTACCTAGGAGTGCATGGCTGCAAATCAGGCAAGGAGGCACTTTAACAGCCACGGAGCTGCACCACTGCAGCTCAGAGCAGTGCCTTCAGCAACACCCAGGGCACAGGAACTACAAGATGGCTCAGTGACCACAGGATCATATGGACAGAGCCAGCTCCATCAGCAAACGCCACTCAATTAGGTCACAACAGTGGAACACACTAAGAGGACAGTGACTAACTATCCCCACAGCAGCAGCCCTCATGGTGCAGACCCCAGCACACATCCAAGGGACAAAAAGTGCTGCAGTTACTGTCAAACTCTACAGAATCAGGAGCCAGGCTCCAGTCAGTAGACGGAGCGGCTATTGAATTCTCAAAGACATCATGAAGCTGGAACAGAAGGCTCAACTGAGGACGACCAAATTAAAGCCTTGTGACTTCATCTGAGCTTTTGACTTAGAACAAAAAAAAGCCAATTCCGTGACTCTGTGTGCATGATGACCATGGTCATGCTTCTATCTGCAATTCATGCAGACAGAGTGTGGTAATGAAATGGATAATAGTGAAGAGTTCAGATGTTTTAGAGAAGTGGGGAGACTTGGGGCAAAAAGCACCCTTAAGGGAGCTCCATCTGAGGTTACTGCCAAAGGGTGGGGCCACTCAGGATCACCTTTGTACTACTGATTTATGAAAACTAAAGACAAATAGGAAACAGCACAGTGATACACAGTTGGAAAGCATGGAGGCATTATATCAACTCTGTGTGAACTTCGGAAACTACGTGGTTTATGAACTATTATCTAGCTTAAGGCAGACTGTAAGGTGCCTATTTCACAGGTGATAGGAAGCGGGGAGAGGAGGAGAGAGATACTCTGAAGCCAGACTGAATGGATTTAAATCCCTCTACACCATTTAAGGGATATGTGCTTTGGGTAAATGATTTAGCTTCAATGCCTCAGTTTTCCCATCTGCAAAATGGGAATTATGATAATCCTTACTTCATAGGGTCATTATGAGGATTAAATAAGTTGAAGTATTAGAACAGTAAGGAAACCAAATATATAACGTTATGTTATTTCTAGCTAATTAAATAGAGACAGAAAGGATATAGATTGTAAGTTCTATAGGGCGAAGACAAAATAGGGACCTGTTTGATTCTTAAGACCAACACTTAGAGCACAGCAGGTAGTAATAGGTTTGTGCTGAATAAATGAAACATGCACATATAATGTGTATAGTGTATGACGAGACATTTCTGGAAATTTTGGTATTGATTTACTTATTTATTGGTAAGGAAGATTAAACCCAGGCCCTTGCATACACTAGGGAAGTGCTCTATCAATGACAGCTACACTGTCAGTCTTATCTTTTTAAAAATGTCTTGATTTTGAGACAAGGACTCACAAAATTCCGTAGACCGGCCTTAAACTTGCTTTGTAGCTCATGCAGGCTTTGAATTTGTGATTCTCTTGTCTCAGCCTCTAGAGTAGCTAGGATTACTGGTCTGAGCCACCACATCCAGCTGTTTGGAATTTTTACTTTATGCATTTAAAAATCTTTCTCGATTGCTTACAAACCTACTAGAAATAAATTCAGAAAAAGTAACCCATGGTGATACTGTTATAGTTCTGACTAAGGACAGGCTTAGGGGCTAGAGAGGTGGCTCGACAGTTAAGAGCACTCATATAACATAAAATTAAATTTTAAAACATTAATACCAGAAATCATACTCATAAAGTCTCACTACGTGAGCTGAACAAGGACGACAACAATGAGCATGTCAACCTGAATGGGAAAAAGTCCACGCAGCCTCAACCCTGTGAAGAACCATAGACAACTGAGGACGGTTGAGAGTGGGAAGAGCACAGCAATTGCTTGTCTAGTGTCAGTCAGCCCTGAAAACATATGTACAAGTAACATTATACACATTCAACAGGTTATAATGTAAGCAAATCCACTTGCTTCTCCACTACGTTGTTTCTCCCTGCCTCCGGACCCCTCAACAGCCTTAGCATCTTGATCCCCAATAACCTTTTCTTTCTACCCACAGAATGGTCCAGTTCAGTGGTTTTACTGTGTGGTCACTGATACTTGTAAGGCAAGCACTTCACCAAATGACATATTTCTCAAGCCCTCTAGCCAATATTGATTTAACACTTGCAAACACGGTTTCTTCTCCTCCTTCTTCCTCTTCCTCTTCCTCCTCTTCTTCCCCCTCCTCCTCTTCCTCCTCCTCCTCTTCTTCTACTTCTACTTCTTGTTCAAGACAGAGACCATGGAACCTTATTTCAAGGCTATTCAAAGCAAAAGGGGCTTTGGATTTTTCCTCTATACAATTCAGCCATTCCATATCACACTGGAGGTCCAGGTTGGCTCAGTGGCTTTATAAAAAGTGACCTGGATGGCAAAGATTCTGTTCTATGTAAAATGGTCATTGCGTCCTAGAGTGTGACAAGAATAACTAAAATGCTGCACACAGTGTCTTCATTCCTAACACTGTACCCAGTCAGGAGCTAAGTATGGTAGCATATGCCTAGAACCCCAGAACCCAGAAACCTGAAGGCAAGATGGAGAAGTCTGGATAAGCCTGGGCTACATAGTGAAAGGCAGCCTCAAAAACCCAAGGGCTACGGATGTACCTCAAAAAGAACACTTGTGTCGACACACAAGGTTCTCTACCTCCAACACCACAAAGAAAGAAAATAAGAGTATACAATCAGGGCCTGCTCCCAGCTTTTTCCTTTCCTTGTGACTTGTGGACTTTAATGTCATTTTCATTTTTATGAAATAACTCAGTAATTTTCAATACCTAAACAGCTTCCCTTTCCCTAACTTTATATTTTGGCAGTCATGTTTTATGTCAATTTTATGTATCTTTTAAATTCTATTTTATGTGTATGGGTGTTTTGCCTGCATATATAGCAGGCATTTAAGTGCATACCATATGAGTGCCTGGGGCCAAAGGATACCAGAACATCTGATCCCCTGGAACTAGAGTTACAGGTGGTTATGAGCCACTTTGTGGGTGCTTGGCAATCTAACCCATGTCCTCTGGGAAAGCAGCCAGTGTTCTTAACCACCCAGCCATCTCTCCAGCTTAGTATATCTAGTTTTCAAGGTTTAACCACCACAATGTAAATGCTATCCCTGCTTTTATCCCTGCATCGCAGTGCTTTGTTCTCTGGATTTTGCTTGTTGGGTGCTGAGGATAAGTCATGCACATGCGCATGTTAGGCAAGCATTCCACAACTGAGTTATACCCCACCCCAGCCTCTTTATCTAAGAAAGAGAAAGAAGACAGGAATAGAGGGAAGAACGAGAGCCTGTAAGCTACAAAGGTTATTTCTTCCCCTCTCCTCAAGCCAGTCTCACCCCTACCCCACCCCTGTGCCAAAGTTCAACAGGGTCTACATCATTGGCAAGCATGCTACCAGGGAACCACACCCCCAACCCAGCTGATTCCAATTCTTTTTTTTTTTTTTTTGAATAAACAAGTTTTTATTTGTAAATTTAGTCAACATACATAATTGACCTAAAAACTTCAATAGGATACTTTTAAAAACCACTTGAAGGCCATCTCTATAAAAGGGAATTTTTTTGCCAGGATAGTAAGCAGGTGTAACCTAACCCATCTTCATTGGCAGAGGTCCAGTAAGCTGAAGCTGTATTCTTACCCCATGTTTATCAACTCCACAAGGAAAAACAAACCTTGTACAGTTTTTCCCCTTAAAGATTAAAAAGAAACAAAACCAAACTCAATCTAGGCATAAGACCAAACAACACAATGAAAAGCTGCACTAACTAGATTAGTAACAGATGATGCTGGTGTGAATAGCTTGTTATTTTACTCTAGAGCCCTTATAAATAAAATCCCCGTTAGTGTTGTGTTACCAGCCAGAGGGTCAGGGGTTAGTGAACATGTGGTAGAATGAGGACTTATGCAAGGTTTAATACGCATAGCATTTTTTCTACTTTGTTAAAAACGAATGCAGTCTAGTCAGGAAATACCAACTGGACTAAATTACACACACCTTAATGACAAGACTCCCCACCACTTGTAAATGTAAAACATTTAATTTAAAAATGTTGAACACTACAATATATAAAATAGCTATTATAAATGCACATAGTGTATTCTATAGCTGCCAGGTTTTTTGTTTTTTTTTTTTTAAAGGAAACTGTTACACTGTGGCTAAAACTTGTATCTTCAACCTTTGAAAAAGCCCACATTCTATCACAGTGATGTATGGTTAAACACTTGGATCAAGTCATAACCAGTTTTATTGCAAAAGGACCCTGTACACATTTATCAATTCTAGTACCTTAATAGCTACCCAACAAGTCATTAACATACAGAAACATGCATGAGAAGCAAGAAGTATCACCCATCCCTTCTGCATATTAGCAACTTGTCACTCCTGAGCCACAGTGCTCACATCACTGAGGTCTGTGAACAGTCACTCTTCCCATTCATCCTGAGTGAAAGATGGAATGACTTAAGTACAAATGCAACATATTATAAACAATTTCTTACAAAAAAAGTCACAAATTAAACCAAAGTGTTTTACAGAATTTACTACAAAATGCCATAAAAACCGCCTCAACTTAAGCTCTCCCCCCCCCCCCCCCCGTATCCGGCGAGCCAACTGGATATCTTTGGGCATGATGGTGACTCTCTTGGCGTGGATGGCACACAGATTGGTATCTTCAAACAACCCCATCAGGTATGCTTCGGTGGCCTCCTGAAGGGCACCGATGGCTGCACTTTGAAACCTCAAGTCGGTTTTGAAGTCCTGGGCGATCTCTCACCAACCTCTGGAATGGCAGCTTCCGGATGAGCAGCTCAGTCGACTTCTGGTAACGACAGATCTCTCTCAGAGCCACAGTCCCGGGCCTGTAGCGATGGGGCTTCTTCACCCCACCGGTAGAGGGCGCGCTCTTCCGGGCTGCCTTGGTGGCCAGCTGTTTGCGGGGGGGGGGGGGGGGGGGGGGGGCTTTCCCACCGGTGGACTTCCTGGCGGCCATTTTCTTTCACCAAAGCCGAAGTCTGAGGCCCTTGCTGGGACCGATGCGCCCTGTAAGCGCTCGAACAAGGGCCGCAATCGCCGAGCGGAACGGGAAGATGCTCCTCCAACGAACGACCAAACCGCTCTGCGCCTGATTCCAATTCTTTATTGTTGTTGTTTTCTTTTGTTCTCAGGACAGGGTCTTAAATGTAGCCATGGCAGGCCTGAAATTTGTGGTGGTTCTTCTGTGTCTGACACCTAAGTGCCAACAGCACAGACATGCACCATCCAGGATCTATTTGTTACTATGGGTTTCTTGTTTTCTTGAGAGCAGGTCTCATGCGGCCCAGGCTCAACTCAAACTCACTATGGAGCTGAGAATAACCTTGAAGTCCTGATTTCCTTGCTTCTAACTCCTGACTGCTGAGATCTCAGACATGTATCCCCGTGGCTGCTTTGGTTGCTGCTGGGGATCACACCCAAGGCCTCATGAATTCCTGGCAAGCACTCAACAAACTGAGCCACTACATTCCTAGCCTCTGACCCCCAATCTTTTGGTTTTTTTTTAATTTATTTCTTGAGACAGAATCTCATTATTTAATTCTGGCTAGCCTGGAACTTGCTATGTAGAACTTGCTCCAACTGCCTCTGTCTGCCAACTGCTGGGATCAAAGACATGTGGCACCATACCCAGATGACGCTCAGTCTTTTTTTTTTTTTCTCTAGCCATCTCTTTATTGGTTCATTGTGAATGTCACATCATGCACCCCAATCCCACTCGTCTCTCCCTCCCGTTGTACAGGCCCTCCATCCTTGTAATCGTCCGCTCAACAGAAGAAAAAAAAATCTCGTCGTGGAAGCTGCAGTGTGTCACTCTGTGTCCCACTCTGTGTTTACCCTTTTGTCCACACTTCTTTGCTTGCAAATGCACTGCAATGAGTCATTGGTCTGATATGAGGTCTCTGGCTTCTGATACTCCATCAGTACTGGATCCTCACTGGGAGTCCTCTCAGGTATGTTCCGTGGTTGTTCCTGTTTGCCATGCTCCAGCCTGTAGTTGCCATGCTCCAGCATGCACTTGCCATGCTTGGGCCTGTGCTTGCCATGCTCCGGCCTCTGCTTGCATTGCTCGGGTCTGTACTTGGCGTGCTCGTGCTTGTACTTGCTGTGCTCGAACCTGTGCTTGCCATTCTACAGCCTGTGCTTGCGTGCTCGAGCCTGTGTTTGCTATTCCTGATGACACCCAGTCTTAATAACAGGTCACAGATTGAAGTTGGGGCAATCTGTGACAGGATCACCGATGAATAGAATAAGTGCTACCCACTGACTATCCCAACAGCCTCACTAGAGCAATGCCTTCTATATGCTAGACAGTGGCCTAGTGACTTCCACATGGAATCCAGCTCACTTTCCTAAGAACCCTATGAGGAGGCACTCTTCTTATCCAATGATTCCAAGACAGAAGCTGTAGCCACAAGTAAGTAGGTGCCTCCAGTGCTTGAGAACTGAGGCCTAAAGGACTCTTGAAGAACACAGTGAGTGTCTCAGAGCCACTACACTAGTCAGGGATTAGGACAGAAGCAGTCTGATAAGAAAGACATGCCATCCTCCCCTGTTAAGAAGGAGGTACTCGGGAGCTTCCATATTTACAAGCATACTTCAGCAAAGGCTTTTCCAGCAAACAATAGCAAGAAGCTAGGACCAGAGCCCCACAAATCCCTCATCTACCTCGAACTCCCAGTGATATGGACCCTGATGGGGGCTGTGGGAAGGCTGGAAGCAGTGTGCCTCCCTCATGGACCCCACTGTTGTCCATTTGAACAGGTACTCTGATGGAGACTTAAAACTCCTTAGTAAATCACCTCATTAACCCAGACAAGGATTTTTGTAGTTTTGTTTGGTTTTTGTTGGTTTTTAACTTCCTAACAATCTAATCACAATAGAAAGAGGAGGCAGTTCCACTGTGTCATAATTAGATAGGATAAAATAAAGCAACAGTCATTTTTCTAGCCCCTAAAATTGTGTTCTTCCACATCCCCATTTCTTTCGGTTCCACAGGGCCAGGGCCAGGGCCAGGGCCAGGGATTCTACCTCAACCCCAGCACTCACTCAGTGTTTTCCTAATTGGCCACCTAGCTCTGTTCTTTCAGGGAAAACCCACCTCCTTCTCTTACAATAAAGCAGAACCAACCACTCTAGTCAAGCTCCTCTGATTTGGTTGGTTGGTTGGTTGGTGTTGGTTGGTATTGGTTGGTTTGGTGAGTTTTTTCAAGACAGGGTCTCTCTGTGTGGCCCTGGCTATCCTGGAACTCACTCTGTAGACCAGTCTGAGATCCACCTGCCTCTGACTTGACTGCTAGGCTTAAAGCTGTACAAGGCAAACTCTTTTTCTTAATGAGAAAAATCAGGCAAAGTCCCTGAAAGGAAGGAATGAAGCTTTAGTGCGCTCGCTCTCTCTCTCTCTCTCTCTCTCTCTCTCTCTCTCTCTCTCTCTCTCTCATATTCAGTATATTTTACATATACATCTGTTAAGTGTGTACATGGTATACATACATCTTCAGGTGGGTATATGCATGTGTGGAGGCCAGTGGTCCTTGTCTGGTGTCTCTCTCAATCACCCTCTACCTTACGTTTTGCGACAGGGTCTCTCACTGGCCCTAGAACTCACTGATTTGGTTAGGCTGGGTGGCCATAAGCTCCAGGGATCTGCCTGTCTCCTGGCCCCTTCTGTGCCCCACTGCTGTGTGACAGATGCATATCACCTCACCTAGCTTTTACATGGGTCCTGGGATCTGAACTTGGGTCTTCATGCTTACCCAGCAGGTACTTTACTGACTGAACCGCCTCCCTAGCCCCTGAAGTCTTCTCTTAAAATGTTACACTTCTGGAACTGGCGAGATGACCCAGCAGTTAGGAGCACCAGTTGCTCTCCCAGAGGATCCCTGTTTGATTCCCAGCTCCCACATGGTGGCTCAAAACTGTGAAGAAATGAAAAAAAAAAAAAAAAAAAAAAAGGCTGGGTGGTGGTGGCGCACGCCTTTAATCCCAGCACTTGGGAGGCAGAGGCAGGCGGATTTCTGAGTTCAAGGCCAGCCTGGTCTACAGAGTGAGTTCCAGGACAGCACGGGCTACACTGAGAAACCCTGTCTCCAAAAACAAACAAACAAACAAACAAAAAAAAAAAAGCAGAGTATCCAATTTTCACCTTAGCCACAGCTTTGGCTTGACTCCTATATCCTAAACTCAGCCGTCCTGCTGGAGACCAAGGTATTAGACTGAGATGTATTCAACCCTGTTAACTGGATAATCTGAACTTTGTGTCAATTCTTTGTGCTTTATCATGTCACCATTTGTGTTCCGTGAAGAGCCATAGACAAAGCAATGGTTTAATAACCAGCGTCAGCAGCATACCCACAGCCCTGTCACCTCATCTGCCCATCTCAAGCCGTACTGCCTTCTGAATTTGTCCTTCAACACACCACATTTTATTTTTATCTTTTTAATTCATTTATTGTATGTGAGGTGGCATTCATGTGCTACAGTGCACATGTGGAGGTCAAAGGACAACTTACAGGAAGGAGTCAGTTCTTTCCTTCTACCCACCCCATGGCTTCTGAGGATTGAACTCGGGTCATGGGGCTTGGTGGCAAGCACTTTTACCTGCTGAGCCAGCTCGCCAGCCCAGAGGGATTGCCTTTCATATTGACCTACCCTGGGCTGTTTCTCACTGACTTCAATTAACTAACCATGCCATTCCGGAGACAAAAAACACATTATCTAACTTCCGATATAAAATGTACTTTTATAATTGACGTATAACAGCATGCAATAAAGTACATAATCTGAAAAGAGAGTTCTGGGTGACCCTGGTATCTGTACGATGTGTGCTTTGAGAATTATATTTTGGGACTGGGAGTTGGTTTACTGAACGAAGTGCTTGCAGTACCAGTGTAAGGACCTATCTAAGTTTGGCTCCCCTGAACTCACAAAAAGCTGGTTGTGGTGGCACCCATCTATAATCCCAATGTTCCTATGAGGAGATGGGAGGTGGAGACGAGAATATGAGCAGTTCTAGGAACAGCTAGCCTGAAGTACTCTCACAAAAGAACACACACACACACACATTTTTTTTAATTACATTTTTGAAGTCAGGCCCTGTGGCACAGGACTGTAAATCCAGCTACTCTAGAGACTGAGACAGAAAGATTACAAGTTCAAGGCACGCCTGGGTTATAGAGTGAATTTAAAGGCACCCAGGGTAACTTAATAAGACCTCCATCTCAAAATAAAAACTATAAAAAAGTTACATTTTGGAGTATAATTTTTTAACAGTGGGACTGTAGGGCCAGGGAGGCACTCTCCATAGAAGGCTAAAAGCCAACACATGGGCAGTGTCACAAGACCTGCTTCTGACTTTCCCAACCTCCCAAATGCCTTTTTGCCTTTCAGACCACCATTTCCTCAACCAAATACTAGAGGTGCGGGATTAAAATAAATGGCTTGGTCTTTACCCTCTGACACTTAACAGAAAGTGAGGAAATGCCATCTTTTATTCCTGTCCCTCCCATGTGCTGCTTCTTGTTCAGACCACAATTCAGCCAGCCTATCACCAGCAACGACCCCTCATCTTTGCTCAGTTTCTGTATTTCAAATACTTGGAAAAGATTTCAAAAAACACAGAAAATGATCCAAGATATAAATTTCAGTGTCCATCAATAAGGTTATATTGCCTACCTGTACAGCATGGTGGCTAGTCTTTTTTAAAAAAAGATTTATTGTGATTATTATCATGTTTAATTATCTCTATATCTGTATGTAGGTATGAGTACATGAGTACACATGTACATGAGTACTGGTGTCTGGAGAGACCAGAGGTGTCAGATCTCCTGGAGCTGGAGTGACAGACAATTATGAGCTGCCTGATATGGGTGCTGGGAGTCAACCCAAGGTCCTCTGGAAGAGCAGAATGTACTCTGAACCCCTAAGCTATCTCTCTAGCCTCCATAGCTGGTCCTTCATTGGAAAAATGTATCAACCACTGTTTTAGATCATTTAGGTGATAGACTTGGGGACAGGAAGATTTCCCCCTGCTAACAAGACCTGAGACCTAAGCAGTCTATATGCAAGCAAACCAACAGTTGGAAAGGAAGAAAGGGGGCTGTGTAGCAATGGAAAAAACTGCAAAGTCAAAGGCAGCAACGAAGAGTAACTTCTCGAGAACACAGCAAGCAAACTAAGAATGTGAGAAGACAACCAAGAATGCGAGACAGCAGCAGATAATTACAGTCTGAACTCACTCACCCTCCTTTCAAACAATCTAGCAGAATTACCAGCCATAAACTGTTCATAGCTTTGAACCTCATAACCCAACTCCTGGAAACCTGTTCTGAGGAAATATTCAAAGAAACAAAAAGCCTGTGTGGAGATCTCCCAATCAGCATTTTTCTTATAAAATTCTGGAACCAATCTGATTATCAGTAGAAAATGAATCAGCACATTAGGGCTCCTTAACTCAAACACTATCTGCCCAGGGCCAGGTACACTGGTATACATCCGGAGTCCTCAGCACTCAGAAGACTGAGGCAAGAAGACTACTTGAGCCCAAGAGTTCAAAGCCAACCTGAGTAACAAGATCTGAGGGGTGAGGGGAGAGAAGGATGATGGAGACAGGGACAATGACAAGCAATCTGATAACCTCAGTTTTTGGCAGGTGGAGGCAAGAGGTGTTCAAGGTCTTTGCCTATATAGTGAGTTCCAGACCAGTATGGACTAAATACATGAAACCCTGGCTCAAAATCACAGCAACAACTCTGTGTGTGTGTGTGTGTGTGTGTGTGTGTGTGTGTGTGTGTGTGTACACTATGGCTGCTGAGAAAGGGTGGATCAGATTTCTCCAGGAACAAGCTCTTTGACAGGTTATCCACTCCCAAGATGTCAGCCCTAAACACATGTACATATAAGCAAACACTAAATGGACTCATTAGGTTACACATACATACATACATACACACACACACACATACACACACACACACTAATATTAAGAGAAGAGGACATGAATTTGAGAAGGAGTTGCATGGATACACAGGAGGAGTTGGATTGGGAAGAGAGGTAAAATGATGTAAATCCCAAAAAATTAAAAAATTAAAAATTAATATATATGTATACACACACACACACTAAATTCCCAAAGTAATAGGCACAAAAGCCAAATACATGAAAAAGTTATGCTACAATAAAATATAAATATTAAGCACAATAAAGTTCAGAGAAGACCAGAGATAATCAAACTTAGAGATTCATAAACATTTGAGAAAAACATCTGGTGTTTTAATGACCTTTAAGGCAGCTTTGACAATTACACACAGATACTATCGTTAGCCCTTTTATTTAAAGGCCCGTGCCCCACATTGAGACAGGCAGGCCTCAAACTTGCTATGCAGCAGAGTATGTCCTTGAATTTATGCAGGGTCAGGGTGGAGGGGGGAGTGGAAGGGGAGGTTCAAGACAGGGTTTCTCTGTATAACAGCCCTGACTGTCCTGGAACTCACAATGTAGACCAGACTGGTCTCCAACTCATAGAAATCTGCCTGTCTCTGCCTCCCAAGTGCTGGGATTAAAGGCATGTGCCACCATGTCCTCTTGCCTCTTTCTCCTGAGTGCTGCAATCACAGGTATGCACACTATTCAATGCAGGGAATGGAACCCAGGGCTTCATGCATGACAGGCAAGCATTCTATCAGCTGAGCTACATTCTCATCTCTGAAAGCCCTTGAAACAAAACCAAACAAAACAAAATACAATCTCAGATGACACAGGGCAGAAACAAGCTCCTGTGAATCCATTTCTTACAAACCAAGTAAAAGTGACTACCAGTACCTTTGTCCAAATAAATTTATACTTATACTCTGACTCAGAAAGAGTGAATTCGGTTTTCAAAACCCTTATTGGATTAACAAGTGATGTAAGAAAAACAGGAATTATCCCTCAAAAGAAGAGTATTCAGACTTTGTTCTGCTAGAGGGCATTCTTTTATTAAAGAGCTCTTTACTTCCCTCGTCTCCCTCATCCAAAGCACTGCAAATACAGGCCTACAAATCAAATTGAAATCAAGAAAGAAAGAGAGAGAGAGAAAGAGAGAGAGGGAGGGAGGGAGGGAGGAAGGGAGGAAGGAAGGAAGGAAGGAGACAGAAAGAATCAAAACACTGTCTAAATGGCTAATCATTTTGTTTGGTTGGTTTTTTAGTTTTTTTTCAAGATAGGGTCTCCTTGTGTAGCTCTGCCTGTCCTGGAACTCGCTGTGTAGATCAGGCTGACCTTGAACTTTCAGAGATTCTCCTACCTCCCAAGTGTTGGGATCAAAGGTATGTGCCACTACGTCCAGCTCAAAATAGTCAATCATTTTTACAGGTAGCATAGGCAAATGTACTTTGCTCATTCCAGCCTTGCAAAAATGTCCTGACTTGAAAAGAAGCATCTAAAATAAACGTGTCAGCTTGTAAAAAAAACAAAAACAAAAACAAAAACAAAAAACCTAAGATCCTACAAAATCAATATGCCAACTAGGGAGCCAAAATCCCATATAATGTTATAAGGCTTTTTTTTTGTTTTGTTTTTGTTTTTGTTTTGTTTTGTTAAGAAATGACATTCTATAGAACAATGGGGAGAGTGTTGTTATCCCTTACAACATTTGCCAGAGACACCATGGGAAGTTAGTCTCACCAGGAAGAGAGGCAAAACTTTATACTTGCTAAAACCTACAGGCTTATATGCCACCTGCCTTTTGTAACGAACACAATTTAAAATAAATGCAATCAGGAACTGGGGATGTGGCTCAGTTGGGAGAGCAAGTGCCCTGGGTGTGATCTCCAGCACTGCATACACTGGGAGTGGCTCAAAAGGGAAGGGGACGGCAGGAGGATCAAGGTCATCCTTGACTACACAAGGAGTTTGAAGCCAGCCTAGGCTATATGAGTCCTTGTCTCAAAAAATTTTTTAATAAATACATAAAATTAAAACAATCAAATTTAATAAATCATTGATTAAAAAGAGCCCATAAGCCCAAAAGCAGACATTTAAAATTCTGGTACAACCACACAATGGACTATTATATAGCCATTACAAGAAATTAAATATTAATACATGCCACAGCATGGATGACACTTGAAAACAGTGTCCTACATGACGGAAACCCTGAGAGACCTTATTTCATGTGGTTCCATTTGCACTAAAAGGCCAGAATCAGTAAATTTTTAAAAAATGAATCAGTGATTGCCAGAGGCTGAGGGGTTCGAGGTAGTAACAGCTGAAGAGTACAGAATGTCTATTGAATGAAGGTGATGACAATGATCTGAAATTGTCACTACTGATGGAAGGACAACTTTTGGATATCCTAGAGATGGCTGAACAGCTCTGTGAGTACAATGAAAACCAATAAACTAATAGATGAATTATATGCTATGGGTATTATGTCTCTGTAAAAAATATCTCTGGTGCTTTGTTTAAGCTTCATAAAATTCAGGACCATGAAGCTGTCTCTGTCTCAAAAGGTAAAGGATGGATGGACGGATGGATGGACACACACATACAGAGAGAGAGAGAGAGAGAGAGAGAGAGAGATCACAGTCACACTCAAGACAAATGTAAAACAAATTTGAGATTCATAATAATCATCTTTTGATTTACTATAAAAAATAAATCTTAGGTCACTCTTACTACCATCAAGTCTTAAAATATATTGAGCACGATGATGTTTTTATAAAAGTTTAATACTATTATCACCAAATCCTTTACAGTACATAATTTTCAATCATCATTTTCTAACTGGTTGGTTGGTTGGTTGGTTGGTTGGTTGGTTGGTTGGTTGGTTGGTTGATTTGATTTCTGGTTTTTTGTTACCTAGGCAATTACATGAACAAAGTTTTTACATGAACAAAGTTTCAAAGTTTAAAAAAACAAACTTTGAAACAACTAAAAGGCAAAGAAGCAGTAATAGACTCTGCTTGGTCCTTCCCTCTTGACTGCCTGCCCATTACCTGTTCATCCATCTAGCCCTGGATCAACTCTTCACCCACTTCCTGCTATATTTTCTGCTCTGCACCCAGTTCAACCTTTTCATAGCTCAGCTCCCAAACCTGACCCAGACGTTCCACCAGTCACTCACTCTTGGGACCAGTCTCGTTTGTTATGTTATTTTGTCTACATAGACTTTCTCGGGCCACTCTGAAACCTCTTCAACTTTGCTATGGCCTCTTCAACTTGTATTCCTTCTGTAACCCATATATAAGTAGGGAGGTATACAGATCTATTTACTGTATGCTATGAGATATAAGAATTAATACTAGTCATTAAGATTGGCATAAAGGGGCATGGAGAGATAGCTCAGCAGTTAAGAGCACCTGTTGCCCTTGCAAAGGACCCAGTGGATTTCAAAACCCATATCAGGCAGTCTACAACCATCTATAACTCCAGCTCCAAAGGAACTGACACCTTCTTCTTGCTTCCAGGGGCTTCTTGCACTCACACATACATATACCCATACACAGACACATACACATAATTAAAAATAAAATAAATCTTAAAAGGACAAGATTGGAATAAAGAACTTGCATTCACTTCAGTCAAACAGCATTCTGTCATTGAAACTGCTAAATTTTGCTATTCAATAAATGCTAACATTGTGGAAAGATCCGAATATGTTCGATTAGGTTTCTGGCATAACACATGATACACTGACTCAAACGAACAGAAGGGAAACAGTGAAAAAGGAAGCCATTTTAACATTGGTCCATGAACTCAAAAAAGACTTAAATTTGTGTTCGTACCCCTAAGAGAACTTCTGGAGGTACAAGACACAGTATGGCACCCATTGTCATCTGATCCCTAGGACACTGTTCAGTGGGTTAGTTTGTGCATAGCCAATACTCTTGAAAATGAACTTGAATGGGAGAGATCAAATGCCTCAAGTGACAGGCAACAAGAAGAGGTAGCTGAGTGAGAGCCACAGCTGCTGGAAAGAGTAGGGTTGCGCATGCTCCAAGAGGGATGGATGGTCCTGGCACAGCCATATGAACCACCCCAATGTCCTATAAAAATCAAAACTCTGGAAAACTTACTCAGTATGGAATTTTCAGTTGTGAAAACAGTTCGTCTTAATCCCAGTCTCATTGTTCCTCCCAAATCGCCAGGGTTGTGTTCAGGCATGTCAATTACCTGGAATAAAATAAGTCCAATTTTACCATCTTGCAAGGATGTCATTTCTCAAATTTCCAACTTTCATTTTAGAGAAACACTTGTTGGGAAAAGATTCCCTTGAATACTGTATCTAATCAGTCGTCCCCGGTGTTCCAGAAAAGAAGCAGCCACCAGACATGTTCTCAAACTATAAACTCTGTATTGCTGACTCTCATCTCTCACTCCAATCACTTACAAAACAATTTATCAGGGAGCTGAGTGTGTAGCTTGATTGGTAGAATTCTTGTCTAGCACGCATGAAGCCCTGGGTTTGATCCTAGAATGTCATAAACAGGGAATAGTGGTATACACCTGAAATCCCAATACTCAGAGGCAGAGGCAGGAGGATCTCTGTGAGTTCTGGTCTACAAACTGAGTTCCAAGACAGATAGGGCTACAAAGTAACATATTAAGAAAGGAAGAAAGAAAGAAGGAGGGAGGAAGGAGGACAGAAGGAAGGAAGGAAGGAGGGAGATGGGGAGGAAGGGAGGTAAAAAAAGAAAGAAAAGAAAAATGAAGAAAGAGGGCTGATATAGCTCCACTGGTCGAGTACTGGCCCAGCAAGTACAAAGCCCTGGGTTTGATTTCCAGTACCTCATAAACCAGACATGGTAGTTAAACACCTACAATCCAACTCCGGCACTAGGGATGAAGAGGCAGGAGGATCAGAAGTCCAAGACCATCCTTGGCTACATAAGGACTTCTAAGCCATCCTGGGATGCAAGAGACCTTGTCTCAAAAAGATACAACAAAACAAAGAGAGGAGATCTTGGAGATAATTCATCTGGTTAAAATGCCTACCATGCAAGCATGAGGACTTAAGAGCCTTCCTAGTACCCGATAAAAGTCAGATGTGGCAGCACACATATACATATGTGTAACCCCAGAGGTCTCACAGCCAACTAGTTTATGTGAATCAATTAGCTCCAAGTTCAGGGAGTAACCCTGTCTCAAAAAAATAGAGCCATTGAGAAAGACACCAGACATCACCAATCTATGACATGTTGCGTGCACATGTGTACACACCTACACAAACACGTACTTACACCAAATTGTCTATCTACCTGTATCTCTCTCCCCTCTATTCTTGTACTTCCTGTGAATCAAAAACCCAGTAACACTGCTGATGTCTCCTTCTTCATATGCAATCTGTCAAGTCCCATTAATTAACCCCTCCACACCACCTTGTCCTAAATGAAATCCTTGCAAACTCAGAGACCTCTGCTCAGCTGTCCATGTCACAGAGCCATATAGCCTCTGTCTGTGGCCCTGCAGAAGACCTTTCCACCTCACTGGCCTTCTCTCAGCCATCTGCTGCCTGCCTCTGTATGAGTAGGGCAGTTGTAGCCTTTCTTTACCAGTGTCTTTCCAGACAGTGGAAATGATGAACTGAAGGAAGAAACTGAATGAGTGAATGAATGAATGAACCTCCCAAAAAACAATTTCAGATCTGTCTTCTGAGTCACACCACTAAAACTCAGAAGGAAGATGCTTATAAAATTTGCTCTCATTGACCTGGTAATTCCTTTTCCTCAGTTCTGTTTACAATGATTCAGTGTTTTATTTCATGGGGTTTGGGGGGTTTTTTTGTTTGTTTGGTTTGGGTTTGGTTTTTTTTTTTTTTTTTTTTTTTTTTTAGAAAAGGTCTCACTGTAAAGTTCGGGCTGTCCTGAAACTCACTATGTAGAACGAGATGGACTGAGCTCACAGTGATCAATGTACCTGTGCCTCCTAAATACTGGGATTAAAGGCCTGTTTGACCACACCCAGTCATGTTGGGTTTTATTTGTTTGTTTAAGTTGTTAGATCCGAGTGCAGTCGAGTAAGTCAACCTATTCTAATAGAATCGCTCAGGTTTCTCATGGAAGATCCCTTATGCCCACCCCTCCACACACAATACCATATATGCTCTAAAGAATCTTTGACAACTGGAATTTCTTAAAGGAAGAATTTCTAAAAAAAAATCTGATCTTATCAGTACCTCCAGAAAAGTATGGAGCCGTCTGAACCCTGGGACGCAAGCAAGCTCCAAGAGTCACTGAGGGGAAGGACTGGATTACACCTCTAATTGGAAGGAGTGATTGATTCTGAATTGCACTAACTCTTAGCATATCTCCCTCTTTTCTTTGGCTGATTAATGAGGGCTAAATTAAGTGTTATTCAAAGAAAGTAAGAAAAGGCAGCCTCCAGCTTAGGAAGTCAAACTGCTTCTAAATTGCTCAGCCCTTTGTAGGGCCCTTTCTAGGAAAAGGCAGGTAAGTTCACAAGAGCTGCCACAGACTCCTAAAAAGTTCTATATATATTCAGATCCTCAGTTTCCATTTAAGTCGCATTTGAGTTCTAACACAATGATAAAGGTCCCCTGGTTTCTTGTCAGAGGTGCACTATGATTCTTCAGGCAATTCACCCTAATTTATTATATTGGGGCCAGCTACCTAAAATCTTTTAAAATAAAAACGCTTTAGTTTCCCCGGGCTATGGTAATTAAAGGAATATACTGTTCTGAAAATATTTAAAAGAGTAAAATTAACCAATTTTTAAAAACAAGATGGGACACTGTAAGAGATAGTTCAGCATTTAAAACGCATGGTTGCTCTTGCACAGGATCCCGGTTTTTGTTCCCCAAAACCCCCCTGGTAAACCCCCCAAAATTTAAAAAAAAAACCCCCCCCAAAAGGGTTTTTTGGGGCCCCCCCCTTTTCCCCTAAAAATTTTTAAAAAGGGGAAAATTTTCCCAAAAATTTTTTCCCCCCCCCCCCCAAAACCCCCAAAAATTTTAAAAAAAAGGGTTTTTAAAAAATTTTCCCCGAAAAAAACCCTTTTAAAATAAAAAAAAATTTTTCCCTTTGGGGAAAAAAAAAAAAAGGGGGGCCCCAAAAAAAACCAAAAAAAAAAAGGGAAAAAAAAAAGGGAAAAAAAAAAAATTTTCCCCCTTTTTTTTTTTTAAAAAAACCCTTTTGGGGAAAAAAAAAAAACCCCCCCAGCCCCCCCAAATTGTTAAGGCCCAAAAACCCTTTTTTAAAAAAAAAACCCCTGCCCCCCCTAAAAAAAACCCCCAAAAATTCCAAAAAAAAAAATTTTGGGCCCCTTTTCCCCCCCCCTTTTTTTTAAAAAAAAAAAAAAAAAACCCCCAAAAAAAAAAAAAAAAAAACCCCCTTTAAAAGCCAAAGGTAAAAAGGAAAAACCCCCCCCCAAAAAATTTAAAAACCCCAAAAAAAAAATTTTTAAAATTCTAAAGGGTTTTAAGAAAAAAAACCCCCGGAAAACCCCCCCAAAAAAAAGGGCCCCCGGGGAACCCCCCTTTTTTGGGCCCCCAAAAAACCCCTTTTTAAAAATTTTTAAAAAATTTCTTTTTTTTTTTTTTTTTTTTTTCCCCAAAAACCCTTTTTTCCCCCCCCAAAAATTTTTTTTTTCCCCCCCAAAAAAAAAACCCCCCCCCCCCCCCCAAAAACCCCCCCAAAACCCCCCCCCCCCTTTTGCCCCCCCAAAAAAGAAAAAAAATTTTTTTAAAAATTTTTTTTTTGGTTTGGGCCCTTCTCCCCCCGGGGAAAAATTTCCGGGCCAAAAAAAAAAGGGGGAAAATTTTCCAAAAAAAAAAAATTTTTTTTTTTAAAAAAAAATTTGGGGGGTTTTTTTAAAAAAAAAAAAAAAAAAAAAGGGGGGGAAAACCCAAAAAACCCCAAAATTTAAAAAAAAAAAGGGGGGGGAAAAAAAAAATTTTTTTTAAAATTAAAAAAAAATTTTTAAAACCAAAAAAAAAAAAACCCCCTTTTTTTCCCCTTTCCCGGGGTTTAAAAGGGGGGAAAAAATTTTTTTCCCCCCGGGGGGGTTTTAAACCCCAAAAAATTTTTTTCCCCAAAAGGGGGGGAAAAAAGGAAAAAAGGAAAAAAAAAAAAGGGAAAGGGGGCCAAAAAAAAGAAAAAAAAAAAGGGGGGGGGTTTTAACCCAAAAAATTAATTTTTTTAAATTTAAAATAAAAAAAAAGGTTTTAAGAAAGAGGGGGGAAAAAAAATTTAAATTTTTTGGGGGGGTTTTTTTTAAAAAAAATTTTTTAAAAAAAAAAAAAAACCCCAAAAATTTTTTAAAAAAAAAAAAAAAAAATAAAAAAAAATTTAAAATTTTTTTTTTTTTTTTGGGGGGGGGGTTTTGGGGGTTTTTTGTTTTTTTTTCCCCGGCCCCCCCAAAAAAAAACCCAAAAAGGGGGCCCCCCCCCGCCCAAAAATTTCCCCCCGCCCCCCCCCCCCCCCCTTTAATTAACCCCCGGGCTGGTCTCTCTGGGCCTGGTTCGCATGGCCTCATCCAGAGACAGACAGAATGACATCAGCTGGGAGCAAGCATACGAGAGCCACTGTAGAAGCAGAAGGCTGGGAAAATGTGGACAGAGAACACAGTGACTTAGTCCTCAGACAACATGACAGGCTCTAAAGACGGTAGCTGGGGGTCTAAGATATAGTTCAGTTGATAAAGCACTTGCCTAGCGTGCAGGATTCACTGGGTTTGAGCCTCAGCACCACACAAAATAGGATATGGCTGTACTGCAACAGCAAGTTTAAGACCCACCAGAGCTACATAAAACCCTGTCTCAAAAAAGATAAAATGGCGAGAAGGGGGTTGGGGGAGGTAGATAGCTAGTGATGGCCTCTCCAGTTATACAAGAAACCTAATTAGGTAACGAACAGAACCAAAAAGCCTAAGAGAGAAGAGGAACATGGTTTAAAAGCATGCTAATTTCATCACTGTCAAGTGGTTAGTAACCTCAAGTGCCTTTATATTTAACCCCAACATTTCCAAAATATTACAGTTTTTGCATCTGAAAGGAAAAGGCTTTTTCCTTTGTAAAAACCATTGCTAAGAAACACTATTGGCTATGATCTGATTCCCACATTCTGTCCTTTCCTGGAACAGAGCCATACAGGCAACAAAAAAAATAAAAAGATCAATAAATTATAAAGCTTTTGGAAATGTAAAAGCACTGCACAAGGATAACTATGGCACTAATTAACCTTGACTAAGATATTCTGCAACCTTGATAAAAGTGTAATGAGTTCAAGTCCTTCAGCGTTCCAGGGTACCTGAAACCAAGAGTATGGAATTCTGAGTCTCTTATCAATGATGAAATTCCTTAATGGCAGTGTTTATGGGGCCTACCTAACTACATCTGGACTGGTTCCTTGTCTGAATATTTCACTTGGAAAAAACAGGAACATTCTACTCCCAGAAGACCGTTTCCCACCGGCCTCCTCCTCCTCTTCTTCATGTAAAAAATTACATTCATTTACAGTGTGGTTTTGTATGGGGGTGCTTGTGTGCCACAGCATGTGTAGAGGTCGGAGAACAACCTTCGGGAGTTGGTTCTCTCCTTCTACCTTGTAACTATCAGGGATGGATCAGGCTTGGCAGCATGCACCTTCATCTTGCTGAGCCATTTCACCAGCCCTTCTTTTTTGTTATTGTTTTCCTTTTTCCAGGACTAGTACTTAAACCTAGAGCATGACTCTACCTCTGAGCTACATCCCCAGTCCTATTTCTAGTGATTCTCCCAGACTTTCTTGTGTGTTCCTCAAGTGTTCTTTAAAAGATTCCCCAATCTGTTCTTGTCCTACTGTCCACTGTTTTGTTTTTTTTTTTTGGGGGGGGTGTCTCCTTCTTTTAAGCCTTACTATGATTTGGATTATCAGTCATGTTGAATACACGCATGTAAATAGGAACCAGCTTTACATCAGTAACAGTCTTGCTACTTGCTACAGCAGCCTCTGTCACTGCAGATCTAAGTGGAACCCTCCCTAGTAGCCCTCAGGTCTCACATCATGCATGACCCCTAGGTAGCTGGACTCTCCTGATGGATTCAAACCTGTACTTTCTACCTAAGCTCCTCCACTCCTCATTCCCCCACCATACTACCATACACAGACCACTTCTTCATTACATGTCCAAAGAGGCCATCTCCCTACCTCACCACAAACCCCCACGATTTGGGGGCATTTTCCAATTACCCTATAATCAATACATTCTCCTTACCAAATAAATCACCTATATATTGTTAATTCATTTCCCATACCTCTCCAAAGATGTCTACATTCTAGTTCTTGGAACCTAAGAACCTGTGACCTTTTGTGACCTAAGAATTTACAAATGTGATTATGTTAAAGTTCCTGCGGATTGTGGGGGTAGGCGTTTCTTGCTGTGTCATGACATAAGCCAGAGAGGAGAGGCAGGCTGAACTCCTCATTTCAAGGAATTCACCCTGCCATGGATGTTTATTCTGGGTTCTGAGTGTGAACCCACATAATCATATAAGACCCTGACAGAGGAAGGAAGGATGGAATCAGAGGTGAGAAAGCAGACATTACAGAGAGACTGGGAGATGTTAAGCTTCTGACTTTCAGGATGGAGGGCATATCCATGAACAAGCAGCCTCTAGAAGGTGAAAAAAATAAGCAGTCTCTCCCGTAACTTCAGAAGAAAACACAGCCTGTCGATCCACTTTAAATTTCTGACCTACAAGCCCAAAAGGGAGTAAGTTTGTGATGTTTCCTGGTACTGCGTAAGAACTTATTAAAGCAGCAACAGGGAATCCAGTACTGTCCTGTTTGTACATCTATAGACCAAAGGGAACACCATCTATTTCATAGTGTTGTTACAATGATTTCAGGAAGCTGTAGAAGTTGAGTGCCCATGGTTTAAAAAGAAAGCAAAACAAAAGCCCTCAGTAAGCACTGGCTCCTATGCGGAGGCCTCTGAGAACTCAGAACCGAAGACTAACACAGGCAGGAGATGCACACCCCAGGCAAAGTGGAAAAGAAAGTAGAAGTAGAAAGGAAAGGTGGAAGTAGAAAAAAAAAAGGAACTCTGGGCCAGGCGGGCAGGCACCAAGTAAAAGCCAAGTAAGGGAGACAAGTATGCGGCCAATTTTAGGAACAACTAAAATTATCCTTTTAAATAACTTCCTTAGAAAGGATGAGTTCAGGGCCTTTTAAATCTCAAAGTCAAAGATAACAAACTATATAGCATTTCACACCCTCTTTGTTTTGTGGGGACTTGGTCATCGTAATACTAATACAATTAGTGAAACCGTATACTTTTTTTTTTTTTTTTTGGTTTTTTGAGACAGGGTTTCTCTGTGTAGTCCTGGCTGTCCTGGAACTCACTCTGTAGACCAGGCTGGCCTCGAACTCAGAAATCCACCTGCCTCTGCCTCCCAAGTGCTGGGATTAAAGGCATGCACCACCGTGCCTGGCACTAACACAATTAGTAATACAAAAAAAAAAAAAAAAAAAAACATTTTAAAGACAGGGTCTCACGTAGTCCAGGTTGGCCTCAAACTTCTTATATGTAGCAGAGTAAGACCTTAAACTTTGGATTCCCCTTCCTCCACCTCCCAAGTGCTAGAACTACAGGTGTGCACCACCATGTCTAGCTTATGGGGTGCTGGGGATAGAACCAGGGCTTCATGCATGTTAAGCAAGCATTCTACCAACTGAACTACATATCAAGCAAAAAGGAACTTTTTCCTTTGTGCATTCCATGCTATTGATTTTGAGCAGAAAACATGGCCACAGAAGCCACAGATGCCCAGAGCACTTGGTCTTCCTGAGGGAGTAAAAAAAAAAAAATGAAGTCTGTCCAAAGATCAAGCCTCTCCGTTTTTTCCATTACCAGTCTTGTACCTGTCATTCTTTCCCATTCTGTCATTTCAAAACACACTCTTTTGAACACACCCTGCATTTATGGCATGTTTCCATACCCTGTTAGTTAATGTTTCATGGGACTATTAGTGGATTTCGTGGTTCTAACTGCCGGGTTACCCTCGTGCCTTCGAGTGCAAAGATAAAGAGAACAATAAGCTGTGAGAGATAACCACTAGAGAAGACAAACATGCAAGAGAACGAGGAGAAGCACAGGGTGTTTTTGCAAATTCTGTTGCTACAAGCCAGAGTTCTGACAGGCGGCACTGGGCCACTTTAAGCAGAGATCTTCCCTTGAAATGAGCGACGTGGGGCCTAAAGGACTGCTGGCTGGACTATTTTAACACTGATCTCAGAATGTACATATTATGCATTTTTATACTTCTACACATCATCTATGGCACGGTATGATTTAAGAATGTTACATAAGACATATCATATAATCTACTTATATTTGAATTAGATATAGAGATTAAAATCATTTTTTCTTTTTTTTTTTTTTCTTTAAAATCATTTTTCAATATAGGCACGAAGAAATATGAAACCAGTGAAATTCCACAACTTATTCTCAAATGACTGATGACGAGGAAAAGTATTGGCCCAGATAAAGGGAAAGCCAACGTGGAAATGTTACCAGGTAAAGGCTCTAATCAGAAGGTGTCCTTCTGCATTATTCTTGCCACTTCGCTTTAGATGTAAAACAAAAAAAAAAAACCTTAAAGATGTTGTAGTAAGGCCATCCATCAGGACGACTAAGATTCGAGGATCAGGAAGGAGTCCAAAGGTAACCTGAAGAACATTGTGACTTGGGCTAAACAAAGAGATTTCGTCTGAAAAACCAACAGCAACCAAAAAAAAAAAAAGATGTTTGAAGAAAAACTATGATTAGTCACAAAAACTCACTTCCTCCCAGAAGACTAGAACTTACACGTAAAACAAGCAAAGAAACAAACCAACCAAAACACTGGAAAATTTCTAAAACCCTCTTAAAAGCATTGCCCAAATCAGAGTACTATTGTGTAAAATCATCAACTAAAAATAATGCCTCTTAGACATGGTAGCACACACCTGCAATCCCAGCACTGCTGAGGTAGAGGCAGAGGGGTCAGGAATTCAAAGTCATTCTTGGCCAGACTGCGCCATATGAGAGACCCAGTCTATAAAAATAAACAAATAAATATAGAGTTTGGAGATAAAATTCAGTGCGTAAGAGCACTTCCTTGCATATATGCACAAAGATCTGAGTTTGGATCCCAACACCCATGTAATAGGTCAGGACTGGCTGTGTGGGTGCCTGTAATGCCAGCACCATGAGAGAAGGGAGCAGATAGGAGGTTTACTGGGCTTGCTGGCCACCAACCTAGCTCAGGCTCCATGAGAGACCCTATCTCAAGGGAATAAGGTAGAAGACTGATAGTGCAGGACACCTGACATCCTATAGACCTGCACACATATGTATACACATGTATATACCCCCACACACACACACAATAGACAGACCTACCTGCCTACTGACAGACTGACCTACAGTGCCAGTAACTCCAAGGAGTAGGTTAATACATAAATCTGTACTAGAGTCAGATAAATTACAATAAAACAGCCAAAATCTATGGAATAATAAATGCTCAGGATTGACCAGAATCGGGTAAGCAACACCACAGCATTTCATATTTGTTCTCCAATGTAAATAAGGTCCTAAAATTTTAAAAGTGAAAAACATCTGGGCAAAATACAGCCCAATATTCCAACCCTGAATTTGTAGGTAATATACTATAGGTCAGAGAAAATTCTAAGTGTCCAAGTGTTTAAAAGCCATTGACGGACTTCTAAAGTCAATCTGAAACCCCTACCTGTGAGTTATAATTAGCATTAGAGTAACGTCCTCTAGAAATGTCCTACTTATTTCATAGACAGAACTCTTTCCAGAAAATCAATTCCATCTCTAATTTCAAATCCTGCCTATTCTAAAAGTTCTGAAATAGTTCTAATTGCTTAAGTACAAGTCCAGTGTTTTCACGAGTTTTAGAATGACTTAACAAAATAGATTTGTTACAAACAGGAGAAAACAGCTGGGCATGGTGGCACAAACTGCTCATTCCCACACACAGAGGCAGAAGGAGGCAGGTCTCTATGACTTCAAGGCTACCTTGGTCTATATAGCAAGTCCCAGGCCAGCCAGGAGTAAGAGGAAGGAAAGGAGGAAGAGTGGGAGGGAAGGAGGGAGGGAGGAAGAGAGAGACTAGAGGAAAGAATGTAAGTATAATGAGAAATAAAAAGGAGAGCTGGGAACAATAATCAAAAAAGAGAAAAATGTGTGTGTTACTCAGAAATCACTTTGCCAACTAAAATGAGAAATTTTTATCTATCTTCCCACTTCTTAAACCTGCTTCTGAAGCAACCGTTTCCCCCATTCACTCAGTGTAGTAAATGCTAAAGAGCCTAGCAGGCACAAAGTGTCAGTATAACTTCCAGGGCCATTCTCTAATTTTTTAATATATAATTTTTATTTTATGTACATTGGTGTTTTGCCTGCATGTATGTCTGCGTGAGGGTGTCAGAAGCCCTGGAACTGGAGTTACAGACAGGCGCGAGCCACCATGTGGGTGCTGGGTCCTCTGGAAGTGTACCTCTTAACTGCTGAGCCATCTCTCCAGCACCCCTCCCCATTTTCTTTTATTAAAAGCCATATAGTACTGTTCCTCTGTGACAGATTTTTTTCCTGAGTAGGAAAATGTTTTTCAAGCCTAAATCTGCTATTCCATTGCGTTTAGAGATGTGGGCTGTGCGCAAGTTCAAAATTCTATACTGGAGGGAAAATACTCTAAAGGAGAAGAAAATCCAGGTTTTACCCTTGGGACTCTGAACCATTAAGCAATTGTTGAAGTAGCTCTCTATTGAAGCTTGACCTTAATTGAGAGTCTTAAGCTTGGTTTCAGAAACCATTAATCATTACCCTTAAATAGTAAACAAAGGGGAATTTCATAATCAGGGTGGTGTGTCCGTAAAGGACTATAAAAGAGCGCCTCCTCGGCTCTTCATCCGCTCTCACCTGTTCCTGTCTGACTCTTCCAGCGGTTGCACTGACTGGTGAGCAGGTCAGTGTGATCCTAACATGCCTCTCTAGCTTAGCTTGTCAGGGACTGGGGGTGGAACCTAGGGCTTCCAACAGCTTTGTTCCCTAACCCTTAACCTGATTGCTTTTAAAATATACTGGAAACCACTAATGCTGTTCCCACCTGGCTCTTCTCCTCTCCCCTTTCCTTATTTTCCCCCTTGTCTTTGCCAAGGGGGCAGTGGGGGGTCAGGAAAACCCTGTTGGCAACGCTTGGTATAAAAGCTCCGCTTCAGCTTTTTTTGGTAAATCTATTTTCTTCCCAAAATACAGGACAGCAAATGAGCGCTAAGAAGTCTCCTGAAGAAATGAAGAGCATTTTTCAAAAATATGCAGCCAAGAAGGCGATCCGAACCAGCTATCCAAGGAGGAGCTGAAGCTGCTGATTCAGTCAGAGTTCCCCAATCTCCTGAAGGTGAGTGCACACCTGGGCAGCCAGGGCAGCCTCTCTGGTGACAGCAGCCTCTCTGGTGGTGGGAGAGAAGTAGTAGATGAGGGCTGAGGGCTGCCTCTGAAACCCCTGCAGGGATAAGGCCACAGAGAATCCAGGGCCTAGCAAAGACTAAACAGGCACTCTATCACTGAGCTACAGCCACAGTCCACAGAACTTTTGTGGTTTGTGCACACACACACAGCTGAAAATATAACATAATCTAGTGTTTCCTAATTTTGTTTTTTTATTTAATTTAATTTAATTTTTACTTACTTTACATCCTGATCACTGCCCGCTCTGGGTCACCCCCTCCCAAATCCTTCCCCCATCCCCCCTTCTCTTCTCCTCTGAATGGGTGAGGGCCCTTTGGGTATTCCCTCACCCTGGCACATCAAGTCTCTCCATGGCTAGGTGTAACCTCTCCCACTGAGGCCACACAAGGCAGCCCACCTAGAAGAACACAGCCCATGTACAGGTAACAGCTTTTGGGATAGTCTCTGCTTCAGCAAGCTGCACATCTGCTACATATGGACAGGGAAGCATTTCCTAATTTTCTTACAATTCAAAATAATATTATGTGTGTGTTGCTGGAACTTAAACCCAAGACCTCAGATATGTATGTGGATACCTGCTGCATAGTAAAGAATATATATTTATATATATTTAACACTACTGAAGTGTCCACATAAAAATGGTTAGATGAGGGTTGGAAAAGTTCAGTTCCCGGCAGGCACATGGTTGCTGACACTATCTGTAACTCTGATTTCAGGAGATCCAATGCCCTCTTCTGGCTTCTATGGCCCCAGACACACATGGCACATATTCATATATGCATACAAAACACACATACTCATAAATTTGTCTTTAAATTTTTAAAAATATATAAATCTTTTAAAAACTAGTTACATGATCAACTGTTAGGATTTTACTGTTTTTGAAACAGGGTCTCCGTAGCGCGGTCTAGCCTGAAATTCACTGTGCAGTCCAAGCTAACCAAAACTCAAGGCAATTCCTCTGCTTCAGGCCTTCTAAGTAGTCGGGATTACAGGGTTGAGCTACCAGGTCCAGTTTGAAGAATGTTTTTAAAGATAAAGAAATTTCAATCTCATAAAATATATCAAAATGCCAATTATAACTATTAAATAATAATAAATTTGCTATGTAGTGTGCAAAATTTTGTAAAAACCAGGGAATGGAGAGATGGCTCAGTGGTTAAGAGCACAAGATGTGCTTTCCAAAAGACCTGGAATCAGATCCTAGCACTCACGTCAGGTAACTCACAACCACCTGTAGCTCCAGAAGATGTGATGCCATTTAATGGCCTCTGAACACAACTGCACTCACATGTACATGCCACACACAGACACACACATATACACATAAGAATGTGTTTGTAAATACTTTGTAAAGAATTGTAGTGTACACATCTAATCTCGGAGCTCTGGAATCAGTAGCAGGTGGATCTCTGTTGAGTTCAAGACTAGTCTGATCATAGTGGATTTCAGGCCAGCCAGGGCTACATAATGAGACTCTTGTCTCAAAGATAAATAAAATAAAAAAGAAAGACGAATCCCCAAAGCACGATTCCAGCTGAAGCTGGTTTCACCGGTGACACATGATTGAAAACGAGGCTGCTTTCTTGGAAGGAAAATTTAGTGCCTCTAATTTCAGAGATGTGCTTCAGTATCCTATCTAAATTTTCTTCCTTCTCCTATCCCATTTTCTTTTTGTCTAAAAGCAGGCTTCAAGTACTCTAGACAATCTCTTTAAAGACCTGGATAAGAACGGCGATGGAGAAGTTAGTTACGAAGAATTCGAAGCTTTCTTCAAAAAGATACCACAATGAAGAAGCCAGGAAGAAAGAGCTCTGACACCACCTACTGATTGAACCCTATCCAATCCTGAAGAACTACCTGTGAGCTCAGGATACTGTTAATAAAGCAAATTCTGAGACACGTCTCTCTTGTCTACTACGCTTGATTACTTAAGGTTTCAGAGGAACCTCAGCCTGATGCGCCTACTTGATTTTTCCAAAAGATCTTTTTTGTTTCACATTTATTTACTCATGTGGTGTGTGTTTATTCCACATATGTACTATGAGCAACTACATGTACCAGCAGCTCATAGTACATGTGTGGAGGTCAGAAGACAGCATGGAGAGAAAGTTCTCTCTCTCCTACCATGTGGGAGTTGGGGTCAAATTCTGGTTGTCAGCCTTGGTGCAAAGTACCTTTTCCTCCTGAGCCATCTTTCTGGCTGCTTCATCTACTTTCAAGATGAAAAAGACAAGTCATCAGACCCTATTTAAACTCAGTAGGTCGCACACACCAAAATACGGCATGAGATTAGAAGGGGGGGCTTATTGGAAAGAGGATAAATCTCATCCGGAGAAGGAAAAGGGAATGAGACAGAGTAATGGATGCAAAGGACTAAAAATCATCACATACATGCATAAAGCCATCAAAGTTTTTTTTTTTTTAATTATAAAAGTAAAATATTTTTGCCAGGTATGATGGCTCATGCTTGTATTCTCAGCTTTTGATAGGTGGAGGCAGGAAGATTGAGTTCAAGATCAGACTCAGTTCCACCGAGTTTAAGGCTACCCTGGGCTACATGATATATTCTCTGTCTCTCTCTCTCTTTCTCTTTCTCTCTCTCTCTCTCAAACACACACACACACAGGTTTGGTTTTTTATTCATTTTTATTTTGTGTATTTGCCTGACTGTGATATATGTGCACTTTTCTGCCATGCCTGCGGAGGCCATAATGGGCATCAGATCCCCTGAAACTGGAATTACACACGGAAATAAACAGCTATGAAGGTGGGTGGAACTGAACCTGGGACCTCTGTAAAAGCAGCAAGTAGCTCTGAGTCATGTCTCCAGTTCCTTACAAAAGACTTTTTAAAATGAGATATATGTGGGGGGCATGAGTTAGATTACACACACACACACACACACACACACACACACACGGACATGACAGTAGAAAGGAAACATGTCAGGAATCGGTAAGGTTCTAGGGAGAACTGGAGGGTAAGTATGTGCGGGGATGTGAAGATATAAACTTGGTGGAGGAAGAAGTGGGCCAAAGAGTGAGGAGCCACAGGCTTCTGCAATGCCTTGAAGAATCTTGATCTACTGTACACAGTGTATGATCTGACATTGCTCCAGGCATACCAGTGGAGACAACACAAAGGACCCAAGGCCAGGGCAGTGGCTCTGTCCCCTGTCTTCACAGAAATCTCCATGGGGGATTGAACCCTCCTCTACAGACTCATGGACAGAGTCATGTTTCTATCAAACAATATAGGTTGCACCCCAATTTGCCTTGAGTACTTAAACATACCGTAATTGGCTAAAAAGCAATAATATAAGCTCATGTGATAAACAATTAAATTAGATCTGCACTCTGATGCTAGCTAGTCTCTGGAGTCTGAATCCCGGGCATCATGGGCTCCATCTCCACTAACCATCCCCCCCTACTTTCTGGTCCCTGTTCCCACAGGTATAATCAAGGTACAATACCATATACATACACAAAATGTGTATGAGCTGTCAAATAATAGAGGGGTTTTTTTAGTCTTTTTTTTTTTTTTAGATTTATTTATTTATTTATTTATTTATTTATTTATTTTATGTATATGAGTACACTGTAGCTGTCTTCAGACACACCAGAAGAGGGGGCATCAGATCCCATTACAGAAGGTTGTGAGCCACCATGTGGTTGTTAGGAATTGAACTCAGGACCTCTGGAAGAGCAGTCAGTACTCTTAACCGCTGAGCCAACTCTCCAGCCCCCCCCCCTTTTTAAAAATTTTTAACAAAATAAACATGGGACTAAAGATAGCTCAGGAATTAAGAGCACTGGCTGCTCTTGCAGAGGATCCAGATTTGGTTCCCAGCATCTATATGGTGACTCACAACCATCTGTAACTCCAGTTTCAGGATATACAACACTCTCTTCTGAGGTCTGTGGGTACCAGGCACACATGGTAGCACACATATATACATGCAAGCAAAACATTCACACCCATTAAAAATAGGTAAAAATGAAACTGCACTATACATAAATATGTATAAGGGCAAAAGTGGGCTAGGGAAGTAATATAACAGACTATTAGAGATTGTTAGCTTAGCATGTATATGACCCTGGGTTATCTCCAGTACCACCAAAATTAAAAAGAAAGAAAAATGTCAAATGTGATACCACATGCCTTTAATCCCAGTACTGGAGGCAGAGGTAGGTGGACCTCTGTGTGAATTTAAAGTCAGTCTTGTCTACATAACAAGTTCCAGGCCATCCAAGGCTATAAGGCAGGACTCTGTCTCAAAAAAAGAAAAAATCCCAGATAGGCTAGAGAGATGGCTCAGTGGTTAAGAGTGTATATTGCTTCTGCAGAGAACACAAGTTCCAAATATCCATATCAGGTGGCTTACAACTATCTGTAACTCCAGTTCTGGGGGATTTAATGCACTCCCTATAGCATCCCCAGGCACCTGCACACATTTGAACATACCCCATACGTAACACACACACAACACACACACACACACACACACATGCATACATATAATTAAAAAGAAAAATAGAGGCTAGAGAGATTCTTCAGCAGGTAAGAGCAGGGTTTGGATTTCCAGCACCCACATGGAGGCTCCTAACAGCCTATAACTCCACTCCCAGGGGATCTGACACTGTCTGCTGGATTCTTTGGGCACCAAGCACACAAGTGGTGAACAGATAGATATACATGCAGGCTAAACATCCATAGACATAAACCAAAATAAACACAAAAAATAGGGGAAAAAAGTCCAGAATACTTCTACAGTGTTGCCAAAGAATATAAAAATGTTATCAAGGACTCGGAAGGAATGCTGGTGAGGCAGATCTCTGGGACTCACTGGCCAGCCAGACTAGCATACTCAGTGATGCTTGTCTTCTGGCCTCCACAAACATGCCCGTGGATGTACATGCATGCACTAACACACACCACACACACACACACACACACACACACACAAGTGTAAACTGGGTATGTCCATCAAGTTAGCTGCAGTCATATCCCTAGTAACCTTGAGGTGACCAGTGAAGCCCACACCTAGTTAGTGCAGAGACTGGATAGGACACAAGCTAGACAGAGACAAGCTCATCTCTGGGGAGTTCAGTAGCAAGTGTCTTTACCTTGGAAGCCCAAATTTGTGTCAAGATCTATTCATAGCACACAGCATGGGTGGCCCAAGGCACCAGATACAAAATGAGTAGGGCTTAATGACTTGGAGGGGATGGGGGAAATATATTCAAATATGCTTGTGTATGTGCTAAAATATGCGATCTCAGCTGGTGGTACACACCTTAAATCCCAGCAGTTAGAAGGCTAAGGTGGGAGGATCTAGAGGTCAAAGCTACACAGCAAAACCTTGTCTCAAACAAAACAAAACAATGTGATGTGCACACTAAAAATTAACATGTTGTCTGCTTCTTGAGAGAGTAGTCCAACTAGATGGCTTCTGCTCATACTTCCATACCTTCTGCTCACTTTCATGCCTTCCTGACAGGATGGAATGTACCCCTCAAACTGTAAAGCAACATATAGATGTAATGTAGCTTCTTGTCAGGTATTAGCCACAACACAAAGAAAAGGTAACCAAGGCAACTACACATTAGGAGGGGACTGGGCAAAATGGGGGCAGGGATGAGAGCATCACTGCTCACTTGGTAGAAGAAGAATGATTAGGGGCTGATGAGATTGCTCAGCAGGTCTAGGCTGATAAATCTGATGGCCCAGGTTTGACCCCCAGGATCCACATAAGAGAACTAACTTCCACAAGATATCCTATGCCCTTCACCTGTGTCATGGGATAGCTGTGGGGGCATGCACACGGACACACATACAAAATAAATAAATGTTTAAAACCTATACTCCCCAAATACAAGAGAATGATTTTTAATTGCTGAGTCACTAACCTTCATAATAAACCCCTCTGCCTTCTTTCTTCTGACAGTCGGAAAACAAACTATCTTAACCTTGAGAGTATACTTGTGATTTCGGAGGAAAGAATGCAGTTATGGAAGTTTCCCCAGTAATCAGACATCACTGCAATCTATGTTGTATATTCAAGAAATTAAGCAGCAGCTGGGCGGTGGTGGCGCACGCCTTTAATCCCAGCACTTGGGAGGCAGAGGCAGGTGGATTTCTGAGTTCGAGGCCAGCCTGGTCTACAGAGTGAGATCCAGGACAGCCCAGGCTACACAGAGAAGCCCTGTCTTGAAAAACAAAACAAAAAAAAAAAAAAAAGAAAGAAATTAAGCAGCAAGAGGAAACACTTGCTTCCATGCCTGATGAGATGGCTTCAATCCCCAGAATCTGTGTGGTAGAGGGAGGAAATTGATTCCTGCCTCCCACACATATAAATGTAGTAAGAAGATAGACAGGGAAGTAGGTGAGTAGGTACATTGACGGGTTGTGGTTGACTGACAGAAAATGAAGCAGAAGAAGAAAAGAAAAAACAAAAAGAGCAAACAACAGTCAAGAAATATAGCCAGGCACCTATCATCTCAGGATTTGAAAGGTGGGAGCTGGAGCATCAGGCGTCGACGGTCATCCTTGGCTACATAGCAAGTTGGAGGCCGGCCTGGGTATATGATACTCTGTTCCCAAAAGCCAGGCCGGGGTGGCACATATCTTTAATCCCAGCACTTGGGAGGCAGAGGCAGGGAGAATCTCTAAGTCTGAGGCCAAGCTGGTCTACAGAACGAGTTCTAAGACAGCCAGGACTAAACAGAGAAACCCTGTTTCAAAAAAAAAAAAAAACAGACAGACAGAGCTAGAGACAGAGAGACAGAAAGAGAAACAGAGAGAGACAGAGAGACAGAGAGCGTGAATCCTTTAGTGCAGAGTACAGGTGGTGCATGCCTAGGCAGAGGCACCCTGGTTTACAGACCAAGTTCCAAGACAGCAAGGACTACACAGAGAAACCCTGTATCGAAAAGCAAATAAGCAAACAAACAAACAAAGTGCAAGCATAAAAGCTTAAGATATAGCCGGGCGGTGGTGGCGCACGCCTTTAATCCCAGCACTTGGGAGGCAGAGGCAGGCGGATTTCTGAGTTCGAGGCCAGCCTGGTCTACCAAGTGAGTTCCAGGACAGCCAGGGCTATACAGAGAAACCCTGTCTCAAAAAAAAAAAAAAAAAAAAAAAAAGCTTAAGATTTAAGCATAAAACAGTTAGTCTGAATAAAGCTAAAAAGCTAACTGTAGCAAAAAAAAAAAAAAAACACTTAAGCATAAAAAATTAACCATAAAGAAAGGCGATTTCTAATCCTTCCACCAAGAAATAGAGCAGCATGTCTAGGTATGTAGTTGTGCTGGCTAGTTGTATGTCAACTCAACACAAGCTAGAATAATTTGGGAAAAGAAAACTCAATTGACAAAATGCAGCCCACTCCTATGGAACATTTTCTTATGTACTTGTTGATGTTGGAGGGCCCAGACCATTGTGAGTGGTGATGTGTCTAGGCAGGTGGTCCTGAGTTGTGTAAGAAAACATACTCAAGCCATGGGGAGCAAGCCAGTAAGCACCAATTCACTTCTGCAGCCTCTGCTTCTGTTCCTGCCTCCAGATTCCTACCTCGAGTTCCTGCCCTAACTTCCCTGGATGATAGACTAGTTGTAATGACCCCTTCAACCCAAGCACTCCCACCTCCATTGCTTTGGGTAATGGTGTTTTATCACAGCAGCGGTAGAGTGTTTGTGTAGCTGGGAGATAGAACACTGAGCATTTCATGTGGTAGGAAAGCACACTTGTACTACTGAGCCACACCCACAGCCCTGATGCTGGTTTTAACGGGAATCTCATCTCACCATCAAGTTTATTATTGGCTCTGGTTTGTAAAAAACATTCTTTTCTTTGCTTCGGAAGTACAGGTTCTCCATGATTTGTTTCTGAGACTGTGAGCACCAGGTATGGACACTGTAGACAGTCCACTAAGCATATACTGTGAGAGGTTTCTCTCTTTTGTCCAACTAATATGCTGTGCTAATAGATTTCGTTCCTGGGATAAGCAATATCAGTCATGATCCTGACACAGTCTCTAATTCAGGAGCCTTGACTGTCCTGTAACTCATTATGTAGATTGGGCTACTCTCAAACGTTGCATAAATCATGTGCCAGGTGACCCAGATTATGCTCCAACGCTGTTAAGTACTCCAGAGGCAGAGGTATTTGGATTGCTGAGTTCAAGGCTAGCCTGGTCTACAAAGCAAGTTCCAGGACAGCCAGGGCTACACAGAGAAACCCTGTCTTCAAAAAAAAAAAGTTCTAGTATTTGTTTAAGATTTTCACAGCTTTGTTCTTACTTACTTTTCCTCATGCTGTGACAAAATACCCCAACAATTCAACTTAACGGTTTTATTCTGGTTCACATTTCAAGAGTATGGCCCATCATTGAAAGGAAATCCTAGAAGCGGAGTTTGAGGCAATTGTTCACATTTCATCCACAATCAGGAAGCAGAGAGCTATGCAAGTCATTGTTCAGCTTGCTTTCTCTGTTTTATTCAGTCTGAAACCACAGCCTGTGGAATGGTGCCATCCACAAGGTGGTTCTTCCATCTTTAATTAACCTAATCTAGATAATCAATCCTTCACAGACGTTATCAACAGCTAAATAATCCCTCACAGGTGTGCCTGGGCAATTGTCTTCTACCTGATTTCAGATCCTGCCAAGTTGACAATAGGAATTATCACAATTCCCAGGCAACAGTAGCCTACAGTTCCAAGTTCATTATTTATGTGCCTTTTAATAAACTTACCTAGGCCAGGCTAGCTCCCACTTTAGCCTATATCCTGGATGTTAATTAGCTCCTCACAAAAGAAACATGTTATTTCAGCTCCAAATATCTAAAGCAAAAGATGACCATGGTGTCTCATGCCTGTGATCTGAGCACTTGGGAAGTAGAGAAAGGAGGACCTGGAATTTATCATTCTGAGATATGTAGCAAGTTTGAGCCAGCCTGGTAATACACCTGAGACCCTGCTTCAAAGAATGGGAGAGGAGGATGGAAAGATGGTTCATCATAAAGTATTTGCCTGTTGTGACCAAACTATGGGTTCAATCCCCAGCATCACCAAAAATAAAATGAGAATGTGTTAATCTAAATATACCAAACATCTACTATGGTCAAAGAATTGTGAAAGATAGTAACTTCCAGACTGAGGTTCTAAATAAGTCTGTGCTGAACAAGGAAATGGTGGAGAGGGAAAGCAGTATTTCCATTGGGCCTTACACCTAGTGCCCTGATGCCCTGAGAGGGGGCTACATGGAAGGGATGGCAGAGAACATTTAAAACAGAGAAAACCCATGGGATGGTTCGGTGGACAAAGGCACCTGCCACACAAGCCTAACAACCTGAGTTCAATTCCTAAAACCTATGTAAAAATGGAATGAAAATCAACTCCACAAAATTGTCTTCTGGGTTCTATATGCAAACAGTGGCACATGCACAAAAAATAAAAGGGGACAGAGAAAGAAAAGAACAACCCGCAGGCAAACACTTCATGACCAATGTATAAGACTGTTCCAGGATCACACATGCTTTGCCTTTGCCATGGCTTCAGATCATGAAAATTCTTGAGTACCATGCGAAGTAGCCAATCTAAGGTCAGAAAGAAGAAAAACAATGCCAAGAGTCACAGACTAACCAGGGTTGTGACTCAGTGGCAGAGCACTTGCCTCACAAACATGATGGTCTAGGTTCCTTTCCCAGTACTGCCAAACAACGGAAAGAAGAAAGAAGGAAGGAAGGAAGGAAGGAAGGAAGGAAGGAATCACAAAGTAACATAGGCATGTTTTAAGATGAGGTAGGCACACTCTGCAAGGGTATAGCAGACTAAGTAGAGACTTACACAGGACTTTGATAAAACAGATATTTTCTATGATTGCTAGATATACTAGCATGGGAAAATTGTTTCAAGTTTAACCTTCAAAAAGGATAAAAATTAAGTAGGGTACAGTGACTCATACCTGTAATCCCAGCACTCAAGAGGCAAGGCAAAAGGACTGTTGCAGATTCAGAGCCAGCACATAGTGACCTTATCTCAAAAAATGGGGGGTGGGGTGAGTATACTTGAAAGGTCTTCTTGACCTCTCTTCCTACGCTGACCCGATCTTCACATCACCAAAGTTCATCTACATTCCCCCTCTAATGAATACTGCCAGGGCCTTTTAAGCCATGAAATTCAGTTGCTCACTAGGTTGTAGGCTGCCTCCACCAAGGCAAGGCAAGACACATGCTCACTCGCTTATATTCTCATTCTCTCTCTCTCTCTCTCTCTCTCTCTCTCTCTCTCTCTCTCTCTCTCTCTCATTCTGTGTGTGTGTGTGTGTGTGTGTGTGGTGCGTGTGTGTGTCACTGTCTCTCCTTCGCCTCCTCTTACTCCTCCTCCTGCTGTGTGTATGCTTGCTCACATGCATATGGATGTCCATATGTGTTCCTGTGCACATGTATATGTCTGTGTGTGGAGGCCAAAGGCCAACCTTGGGTTGCTTCTTCAGGAACCATCTACCTTGTTTTAAATTTACTTTTGTGTATATGTATTTAAGAGTGAAGCATATATACATATGGTATACGTGAATGTGTATGTGTTAATGCATCCATTCATGTGTATGCAGATACCAAAAGAGGACATTCCTGCTCAGTCATTCACTTGATTCCTTTGAGACAGGTTCTCTCATTGCTAAGCTGGCAGTTAGCAAGCCCCATTAAGGAAGCAGGAAGCTCATGTCTCTGACACACACACACACACACACACACACACACACACACACACACGCACACCACATACTCACAGCCACACTCAACTATAGTCTCAGCACTTGAGAGATGGAGGCGGGAGGACCAGGAATTCAGGGTCATCCTTGGCTGAATACTGAATTCAAGGCCAGCCAAAGACAGATGAGATTCCCCCCATCTCAAAAAACAAACAACTATAGAATAATTGAAACTTGTTAAAGAGAGTAGGTCTCAAATGTTTTTACCAAACTCACTGAACTACATGGCTAGTGGATGTTAGCATGACTTTAGTAATCATTTCATAATGTATATACACCAAAACTCACTTTGTACATGTTAAATACCATTTTACTTCCAGTTATGATGGCCCCTGCCTAAGGCATCTTTTCCTGTGCCCTACCCCCGACTCCTTTACAGAGTCCAAGGTCTGAAAGGGGCTAGTGCAATTTGAAGTGAGCACCCATTAGTGAGTTTTAAGAGTAATCCATAATGTTAACAATAAATGACTGACTCCGTGAATGCTTTAAAGCTAATGTATTCGTCAAGCTTTTGTACCTTGAGCTCAGTGGGAAATGCCTTAGAAATAAGTATTTCAACCACTTGATTTTTTTTAATAGAAATCACTGAATGGTGGTGGGAGGAGATACTTTGGGAAGGGCACTGTTTGGGGCCGTCCACTTTAGAGTCCTAAGTGCAGCATTGCAAATGACAATTCCATTTGCAGGTGACCTGGGGATTTGAGAGATCTGATGCATTAGTTACTTTTCCTTTTTTTTTTTTTTTTTTGGTTGGTTGGTTGGTTTTTGGTTTTTTGAGACAGGGTTTCTCTGTATAGCCCTGGCTGTCCTGGAACTCACTCTGTAGACCAGGCTGGCCTCGAACTCAGAAATCCGCCTGCCTCTGCCTCCCAAGTGCTGGGATTAAAGGCGTGCGCCACCACCGCCCGGCTCTAGTTACATTCCTTGTTGTGACAACATGCCTGACAAAAGCAACTTAAGGAAGAAGGGGTGTAGGGGTTGGCTCAGAGTTTGAGAGCACAGTCGATCATGAAGAAGATGAGGAAGATAGGATGATGATGACACTGGTGCCAGTGTGAGGTACATGTTCTAAAAGCCAATCAAATGCCTAAAAGGTTGCTTTGGAGTAAATTGCCTGGGTGTTTGTTTACTTGTTTGTTTGAGACAGAGTCTCACATAGCCCAAGCCAGCCTCAAACTCCTGTTCCTCCTGTCTCCACTTCCCAGGTGTGAGGATTATGGAGTTGCGGTCTTTTGGGAGATTTGTTATTGTTTGGCTCATTAGAATCTTGTTCTTGTTTTTACTTAAAAAAAAAAAAAAAAACTCTTAATTTGTATAGCATCAAATGTTGAAAAATAAGTCAAAGAAATACCTCAAACAGGGCTTCAATTGAAGGTAGAAAAAATGTAATGCATTCATTATGTTTAATGCATAACATAAATTACCCTTCACAGGAATCAGCTTTTAACTGTAACTATTTCATGAATCAGATGTCAAATTATTTTTAACTCTGAAACTTCCCAGTTTAGAAAGAGATAAATGAAGACATAACGATGATAAAGAACTCTAATCAGAATAGTATCCAATACTACAATCTCAAATGCCCACTTGCATCTTGCTAAAACATTTCTAGCCATACCATGAGTGGTTCAGTAGTAGAATTCTAGTAGTAGGAGAATTCTAACCTGGGGCTGGCCAGGTGGTTCAGCAGTTAGGTTGCTGCTCTTGCTGTGGATCCAGGTTCAGTTCCCAACACCCACATGGCTGCTCACTATTATCTGTAACTCCAGTTTCAGGGAATCTAATACCCTCTTCTAGTCTCCCGAGGCACCAGGCATGCCCACTGTGCACAGATACACATGTAGTCAAGACACTCATAAACATAAAATAAAATAATTTATGGGAAAAATACTTCTAATCTCCTACTTTTCTTTAAATTTTTAAAATATGTGTATTTCTGTACATCTGTATCTATGGCATGTGTGTGCCCACAGAGGACAGAAGAGAGACTTAGATCTAGAGCTAGCATTGACAGACAGCTGTGAAATGCCTAATATGAGTACTAGAAACAAAATGTGGGTCCTCTGGAAGAGCAGGAAGCACTGCTGAGCAAACTCTCCCACCCTTTCCCACTCTTTTACCAATACTACCATCTGAGTGTCCGTAAATGTTTTGAAGGCAGCACATGCATTCTGCTTTCATGATTTCTATTTTACATGAATTCAGATTCACATTTAGTTTTTAATAATGTTTTATTATGTTTTATTTATTTTTGTGTGTGGATGCATGTGCTATGGACATCAAAGAGCATCCTCCAAGAATCTGTTCTCTCCTTCTACTATGTAGCTTCTAGGAATCAAGCAGGTCATCATGCTTGGTGGCAAGTGCTCTTACCTGCTATACCATCTCCCTCGCTATTCTGGTTTTGTTTGCTTTTTGTTTTGTTTTTTTGTCTTGTTCTGTTATGAGGCAGGGTCTCACTGTGTGATGGAGGATAGCCTAGAATATACACTACAGGACTCCAACTCACTATCCTCTTGCCTCTGCCTTCTTAGTGCTGGGATTACAGGCCTGATTCCAATGATGGCATCATGGCTAGTTTGCAGAAACAGATTCTTTTTCTCCACTGACTTAAAAACTAAAAAGCAGGAAAAGCAGAGCCTCCAGTGGGAGAAGGGATCTGAAATCCAGAGTTTGTATGGAGAGCTGAAACTTTTATGTTGGGGGTTCCCTTTTCTTTCTCAGAACTGGCTGGTTTGGGCTATTGTGGAACATTGGATAATCCAGACAAGAAAAGAAAGTTGGGACTACATAAGCCCCAACCTCTCCCAGGATACTTGGGAGTCCCACCAAAAAGGCTGCCAAGTCTTTGTCTTGTAGAGGAAAAAGAATCAAGAAGTCAGCCAACCTAAATGTTTAAGTGAAAAGTACATTAATTTACCTAAAGCTCCTTTCCTGTCTGCTTACCAGGGAGCTCTCTGATACCTGGTCCCTCGGACAGATGATAGTTAGAATGAAAGTCAGCTACATTCCTGAGAAGCCTCCTCTAAATGCAGCTAAGACAATTTTAAAGCAGAAAAGAGACCAGAGTTGCTACAGATCCAGAAGTATTCTGCAACACTACAAAGTGTTCTATTAGGTCTTGTGGATAAATCAGGGAAATAGCTTATAACGAATTTTTGCTCTCTTTCCTGGGTACCCTTGGACTCAGCATATACTGCAGCCCTTACAGAAAAATCTATTTTTCCTTTTACGTGTGCCTGTTTTTTTTTTTTTTTTTTTTGGTTTGGTTTTTCGAGACAGGGTTTCTCTGTGTAGCCCGGGCTGTCCTGGAACTCACTCTGTAGACCAGGCTGGCCTCGAACTCAAAAATCCGCCTGCCTCTGCCTCCCAAGTGCTGGGATTAAAGGCGTGCGCCACCACCGCCCGGCTACGCGTGCCTGTTAAGAGCCTATTCTGAATAATAATATCTCTGACGATTTTGTAAGCAACCATAACACTTCCATGCATTCCAAAAAGGGAGGGAGGTCATGACAACCAATGAAATGAAACAGATTGTAGCAGCAGACATATGGTAACAGAGTCTCCTGGTTTCCAACATGTTTACTTTCTTTAGCTGAAAGAGCAAGAATGACCACGCCCACTAAGTAATTGCTATCTACCCAAGTGAAGTCACTCCTCAGGCACTGTGCTCTTGGTTGCTTTATAATTCCATCCCCCTTTAATAAGACTTTCAGCCATCAGCACAACTGCTGGTTCTTAAGGCTATTTTTCTCCGGCAAAGTGATCTCGGCACATAAAGACATTCAATAGCAATTAGGTTTTATTGTTCTCATCTCACTTATGAGTGTAGGAGCCATTGAAATGTAAATGCACACATCCTCTGACTTAGCAATTTCCCTTCTATGGATTCATCCCACAGATGTGCTTATGTATGGATACAGAACATATTTGTACACAGAAGTCAAAATGTAGAGTGACTTGAGATTACAAAAAGAAAGCACACAACCTAAATACAAGACTATAAACACAATACAATAAATGCAATAAACACTCTCATGCCCATGGTGCACACAGCTAGACAAGCCATAAAAGTCCCTTGTACAATGATAGGTGATCAGTACAAGGTAGGAACAGTGTCTCAAGGATGCTAGCTAAAGTGGCTGTGGGTGTTGCCCAGTGGTTAGTACACATGGTGTCTTGAGTTCCCATTCATTGCACTGACTGCACCCCAAAAGAGTGTATATCCATCCATGCATGCGTCCCTGAACTAATAACAACAGCATAAAATAAAGGTAGTCGCCTCTAAGAAAAAAAAAAAAAAAGGTAGTCACCTCTGTGGAAGACAAGTAAAGCAAAATGAGACAAATGAAATCCTTTTATACCTTTTCTATAGAGTTAACTTTTTTATCCTGTGTGTCAATTATTCTTTAACGTGTATATACACACACACATGCGGAGTTAAAAGCTGTCATCCAAGACTTAACCTCGACAAAGTTGTCTAATAGCGGCACCTACTGGTAAAATCCCTTCTTATCCGAAAGTAGCACCTGAAAAAGAAAAGCCATCATTTTCCTGGCAGAGCCACTGCAGCTATTACTTAGAAAATACATTTCTATCAAAGCCTCCTAAGGAATTTTTTTTGATGATATGAGGCCTTCTGAGCATGAGGCTTAAAAGTACCATCTGGCTGGGAAGTGACAGTTCATTATGGTTTGAATTGAAAGCTATAAAACGGCATGAATATTTCTATATCCTTCCATGAGGTGATCTCCAGCATATAATGCCAAGAAAAAAAAAAAAAAAAAAAACAAATCAGGGGAAAAAATAAGAAAAATGTACTATGGTATATCTTAAAAGGGGAAAAGTTACAGATGGACAAATGCATTTGTTTATATTTTTATTAATTTTAAGATTTATTTTTAATCCATGTGTACAAGTCTTTTGCCTGCATATATATAAGTGTACCATGTCTATGCAGTGCTTACAAAGACCAGAGGAGAGCTCAGATCCCTGGAACTGGAGTTAGAGGTGGTTGTGAGCTGCTATGTAAATGCTGGGAACTGAACCCAGGTCCTCTGCAAGAACAGGTGCTCTTAACTGCTGAATCATCTCTCCAGACCCGATTTATATTTTTTAAAATGGAAAGATGGGGTTAACAAGATGGCCTAGTGGATAACGATGCTTTCCACCAAGCTAATGATCAGAATTCTACCCCCAAGACTTGTATGATGGAAGGAGAGAACCAAATCCCACAAAAGTTGTCTCTACTATAGCATGCACATGAACTATAGGAAACATATGCACACATGCACATACACTCAATAAAATGTCATTTTTAATGGAATGAACAAAGGAAAAAACGGAACAAATTGTTGCTATAAAGCAGGGGTGTTACGCTTCAAGTATGAAATGCACACCACAGGTTCCTGTTGTTTGCGTGTTTGAACACTTGTTCCCCAGCTATAGTGCTGTTTAAGAAAGCCAACAAGCCTTTTGGACAAGGGGTTTAGTTGGCAGATGGATGATGGACTGTTTAAGATGGAATGAGGGTTAATATGCCAGCTCTGCTTGGCACTTATTGTCTGCCTACAGCATAAGACAAAATACCTTATGCTCCCACCAACATGGAGAAGAACTAGTTCTACCCACCATGTCTTCTCTATCATGATGGGAGATATATATACACACACATGCACACGCACACGCACACGCACACGCACACACACACACACATACACATACATATACATACACACACATGGACATATATCCTCAACCTGTGAGGCAAATTAAACCATTCAGAACACTCAGAAGTAGCTAAGTCAGTTGGTTGTGTGCTTCCCTAGCATGCACGAAGCCCTGGGGTTCCATCCCCAACTCTACATGAAGGAGAATGAGGATGCATACATGGAATCCCAGCACTTGGGAGGTAACAGTAAAGAATCAGAATCCTTCATTACATGAGACTCTGTGTTAATTTAAAGACAAACAAGCCAACACTCCTCCCTTAAGCTGCTACAGTGGGGATTAATCACATTAGAGAGATGAGAAAAAGTAAGGAGTATAAAGGAGTAAGATAGAACTAGATTCCTCTAAACCAGTGACTATGTTGTTTTTCATTATGTGTCTGTGTGTATGTAAATGAGAGCAGGTCAGAGACGTTGGATAACCTGGGGCTGGAGTTAGAGGTGGTTGTGAGCTGCCAGCTGTGGATGCTGAGATCCAAACTTAAGGCCCTCTGCAAGACCAGTACACATTTGTTTCTGAAACAGGATCCTGGTTGTTCCGGAGCTCACTATGTAGATCAGGCTAACCCCCACTCAGAGATCAGCCTGCCTCTGTCTCCTAAGGGCTGAGATTAAAAGCATGTGCCACCACACCCAGCCTGCAGCAACATTCTTAACTGCTGAGCTTTCATTTAAGCCCAAAGTCAATTATTCTTAATGGGGACAGTTCTACCCCTGCCCTCCCACCAAGGAACATTTGCTAGTATCTGGAGGAAATCTTAGTGTCATCATTGAGGACAGAACTAGTGACATCTAGCACCTCATGAAATAATAATAATAATAAAATTAAAAATCATCTATCCCAAAATGTCAGTGAAAAGGAACTTACATCTATAATATATAGAGAACTCTTACAACTAACTGAACAGTAATAATATAAACAACCCAACTAAAATGGACCAGGAATGTGAATAGACGTTTTTCCAAAGAAGGGACAAAAGTAGCCATTCCACACAAGAAAGCTATCCAACAATTATCAGCTGTGGGGCAGGGTGGGGTGTGAATCAAGGCCCAGAAGAGATACCACTTCACTTCCATTAGAGTTGCTGTGAGGACAGACACAAACAGTAAGGACTGCTCTAGTGAATGCAGAAACTGAGACCCTCACTCACAGAACGTTGTTGAGGATGTTGGTGCCCCTTTGACAAACAGTTTAGTGGGTCTTCACTAAACTAAGCATAGTTATCACATAACCCAGGAATTCCACTCCTAGGTGAAATGAAAACATGGCCATACCAAAACAAAAAAACAAACAAAAAACCCACCCATATATGAATGTTCATAGAAACATTATTCACAATAGAGAAAAAGTAGGAACAACCCAGTAGATGAGTGGATCAAAAAAAGTACATGTTTTCACAAAAGAACAGTAATTAACTATAATTATAGCATGAATTAATGAGACATGCTACAACATACACATTGAACGTGTTATGCCAGTCAGCGAGTGGTGGCACACGCCTTTAGTCTCAGCACTTGGGAGGCAGAGGCAGGCAGATCTCTGAATTGGAGGTCAGCCTGGTCTACAGAGTGAGTTCCAGGACAGCCCGGGCTACACAGAGAAACCCTGTCTGAGGGCAGGGGGAGGCATTATGCCAAATGAAAGAAGTCAGTCACAAAAGGTCACATAGTAGAGGGTTCCATTTATACAATTTAGCTACAGTAGGCAAATCTGGCTATAGAAAGTAGATCACAAGTCACCTAGAAAGGGGATGGGGTCGATGTCTGCTAAAGCATATAGGCTTTCCTTCTTACTTCTTGAGACAGGGTCTCAAGACCTGTAGTTCAGGTCAGCTCTGATCTAACCCTACAGCTGAGGAGGACCTTGAACTTCTCATCTTCCTCCCTCCTTCTCCTCTTCCTGAGTGCTGAGATGACACACATGCACAATCATGCCTAAGTTATCCACTTCTGGAGAAGGAACTCAGGGGTTTGTATATACCAAACAATCATTCTACCAACTAAGCTACATCCAAAGCCTTGGAATTTCTTTTGTAAGTAATGAAATGATCCAAAATTGATTGCCATGGTAGTGACATCTGTCACTACCAGATTAAAAAATCTGTTACTAGACAGATTAAAAATGCTAAAGTACATTGAATGAGACATTTCAAGTAGCCAAATTTGTAAGAGATTAAGAAGCAATTCCTGCAAGTTGTTCTCAGACCTCCACATGCACGCTGTGACATGTACCTACATACATATGTAAGCACACATACAAACAAACAAAATAAAAAAATATAATTCTTATAAAACCACACAGAAAGAACTGCATGGCAGCTCCTACCTGTGACCCCCAACTTGAGAGGCTATGGTTAGAGAACTGCTGTGAGTTTGAGGCCAGTCTGGGCTACATAGTGAGTTCTGGGTAAGCCTAAGATAGGGGCAGACCACATCTAAAACAAAACAAGGGCCCATGAAGTAACTCAGATTAAAAATGCCTGCCACACAAGTTTAACAACCTGAGTTTGTTCCCCAGAACATATAGTAGCAGAAGAAAACCAACAACTGTAAACAGTCCATATGGTGTACACACACACACACACAAACACTAATAAATAAAGATAAAAAACAACAAAGAAGAGTATAACCACTATATGAAAGCCCCTGATATTAGATATGTGTGTTTGGCAACAGGGATGTAGCTGGATGTACACAGGCAGGCAACTGATGATCAGACAAGCCAAAGGCCAATGCCAAGCATGAAAGTCAAGCTCTGTTAATGAGTGTGGCAAGAAAGCAAAGGCACAGAAATAAAGCCTTCCTAAAATAACTGGTTCAATTCTTCATTGATTTTGTTGAGGTCCCAGGGGGAAGATCGTAAGAGGGACATCTAAAACATAGAGAATATTCATATAAAAAATACTGAAAAGTACTACTTCGATTGTCCAAATTGGAAACCCTAAGTATGGGAGGAACTGGAATGACATGGGACAAACAAATGAAGTAGCATGTGATAAAATGGAAGGAGAGCCTTCATGAACTAGCAGAGGATCCTGACTTTTTTAAGGCTTATAGTCAGGCATGGTGGTGCCTGTCTCTAATCCTAGCACTTGAAGGACAGAGGCAGGGCTCTCTGAGTTCAAGGCCAGACAGGCCTACATATTAAGTTCCAAGCCAGCCAGGACTACATAATGAGATCCTATCTTAAAGAAACTAAACCACAACCATTTATTTTTTTTTTTATTTGTGTGTACACATACAAGGATGCTAACAAAGGCAGAAGAAAGTGTCAGATCCCTAGAACTGGAGTTATAGGTGGATATGAGATGCCTAATATGGGTGCTAGGAACCAAACTTGGGTCCTCTGGAAGAGCTGCAAGCACTCTTAGCCACTGGGCCATCTCTCTAGCCCCATGACTATCTTGACAGATGACCAGTACCACAGTGGTTGTCACTTTTGTTTTAGAAAGATAGATGGCCACCAATGTGGAAAACAGGCAGACTGGGGACAAGTCTAGAGATGGGACAGCTCATTTATTTACATTAGCTGTTATAAACTGTTGTCACAGTCAATTTAATCCTTTCCTAAACATTAAGCTTGAAAGCTGTTGCAAACACAAATCAGGCTGGACTGGGTTTCCTCAAAGCACAGCTGGTAAGATAGACTAGTGAGAAAAAAGCAGTTTGAAGCAAAAATAACAGGTAATAAGAAGTTCGTATATAATTTTTAAAGTTCTGGCACTGTTAGAAGAAAACAATAATTACCCCTTAGGGATTTAGGCAAGAACTGAAACAGAACAACAATAATTGAACCCAGAAAGATGACCAAGCCACTTACCAATGGGACTGGAGTATTTGGCTCAAATTCTGTAGAATTAGCATCTAAGAACAAAGAAGAAGTTTAGTGATTTACCAATATTGTTGACACATTCTTGTTTTTAAATAAATGGTGCTTAGCAAACCTTAGACTTACCTTTCAAGTTCAGACAGTTTCTTGCAAACTCAATCACTGCCAGTTGCATCCCAAGGCAAATTCCTATTAGGAGAAGCACAGGAGCATGTTTTGTATCTAGTGACACTTTGTGTTCAAGTGCTTCCCTGCAGTGTAAGAGAGGAAGACTTCCTGTTTTGTACCCTGTAATCCCCTTTGCACCCAGAATAGTTCCGGGAAGTGCAGCAAGTAACAGGGCTTAAAACTTTAAAGGAACAACCTAAGGTCCAGAGGTGAACAAGAAGCACCTGGAGGGCAGATGAGGCAATGACAAGTTCCCAGAAGACAAATGTGCCATCTACCGTAGCTGTTCTTGAACTAAGGCACCTATGTAGGCTGCAGGGTGGTTTCAAAGACCTTGAGTCTTTCAGAGCATGCCTAACAATACCCCCAAATTGAAAGGAAGTCTCCTTGTGCTGACATTTCACATCCCTGATTCTCGAGATTTCACAACCAAAATATGGCTTTAGCCACAGGGCAACCTGAGGTTGGCTAGTCTGAGGATGACCACCTAAGGAGGTGGGGCTGTTAATCTCAGGGATAAAAGCAGTAGCAGGGGCTGGCATTGTGAGCAGATGTATGGCAGAAAGCAGGGAAGAAGACAAAATGAAACGAAATCGACCAGGTGCTCAAGAAAGCAGAGGTGGGTTAGAGTGGTGCTCAGAGGTAGGAGCACTAGTTGCTCTTGCAGAGGACCCAGGTTATCAGCACCAACATGGCAGCCCACAAAATGTCTGAAACTCCAGTTCCAAAAGATTCAACATGCAACGCCCTCTTTTGGCCTCCAAGGACACTGCATGCATGTGTTGCACAGACATACACACAGGCAAAATACTCAGGCACATGAAATAAAAATAAATCTTAAAAAATAAAGATGACCCCCACTGCCATACAGATGCTTTTGCACCTATCCCCACAGTCACTGCAGCCCACCAACTACCTCCTATAAACAGACAACAATGAGCATTCCAGAGGCTGATACAGACATATACATATGATCCAGGAGATATAAAGGGAGAAGCCATCAATGTACCAGCATGCCAGGATGAAAAGGATAAGCAGGAAATGGCTGAGTCCTCAAGGAACTTCAGAGAGTTCCATATGGGTAGGGCATAAAGAGACACAATGTTATAAAGCAGAAGTGCATACCTGTAATCCTAACACATGGGAGGTGTAGGCAGGAGGATGAGGAGTTCAAAGCCAGCCTCAGCTACATAACAAATTCAAGGCTAACTTGAGGATAGGGATATAAGAAAAAAACATGTTCAACATACAATATATACATATGCAAAATCTTGAAAAGATAAAGACAGTAGAAATGGCCAGGTGATGGTGATTCCAGCACTTGGAGACAGAGGTAGGTGGGTGGATCTCTGTGAGTTTGAGGCCAGCCTGGTCTACAGAGCAAGTTCCAAGACAGCCAAGACAACATATAGAAATCCTGTCTCGGCTGGGCAGTGGTGGAGCATGCCTTTAATCCCAGCACTTGGGAGGCAGAGGCAGGCAGATTTCTGAGTTCGAGGCCAGCCTGGTCTACAGAGTGAGTGCCAGGACAGCCAGGGCTACACAGAGAAACCCTGTCTCGAAAGACCAAAAAAAAAAAAGAAACCTTGTGTCAAGAAACAAAAATGAAGAACAACAACAACAAAAAGTAGAAATGTAAAAAGAATTTCACTGGCTATTTCACCTATATTTTATATCAGATATAACTTGTACTGTATAAAACAGCACTTGAAGTTTGAGAGATGGAGCCACAGTTAAGAGTACTTGTTATTCTTGTAATTTCAGTTTCCAGAACCCACATGGCAGCTAAAAAACCCTCTGGAATTCTACTTCTAGAGAATCTGATGCCTTCTGACCTCAGAGACTACCAGGCACCCATGTGGTGCACAGACATGAATGCAGGTAAAACAAAACAGGGCACTTATTGGTTATTTTTTCTTTATTAAACTTACATACCTTTAATTGTGTATAAATTTTAAAAAAGAATAAAAGGCATATACATGAGAGCAAAAGAGAGAGACAGAGAGAATGAGAAAGAATGAGAGAAAGAGAGAGTGAGTGAGAGAAAACAAGAACAACTTGCAAACATTCTCCACAGTGAAAATCAGGAGCTTTAGATGGAAACTGAGTTTAGAGAAAGATTTAAAAAAGAAAACCCAGAGAGGGACTAGGGCTGTAGTTCGGTTGATTGAGTACTTGCCTAGCATGTTCAAAACTCCAGATTCCATTCCCCAATGAGGCATAAGCAGGTACGTATCAGTAATCCCAGCACCAGGAAGTGAAGATAGGGGGAAATCAAGAGTTCAAGGTCATCCTTGGCTATATAGCAACTTTAAGGCTAGCCTTAGCTACACACTGTAGGAAAACAGCCTGTGACAGTTTGAATAAGAATGGCCCCCAGAATTGTAGGTTATTTAGGGGGTGACCAGAAGGTGTACCTTGCTGGAAGAAGTATTAAGGAAGGTAGGTCTGACTGAGGTTTCAAAAGACTCCTGCTGTTCTGAATTAGCTGTTTCCTTCCTTACAAATCAAGATTTTGAGCTCTCAGCTGCTGCTCCAGTACCATGCCTGCCTGCCTGCTGCCATGCTCCCCACCATGATGTCGATAAGGGGACTCCTATTCCTCTGGAACTGTAGGCGGCCCACCCCCAAACCCTTCATTCTATAAATTGCCTTGGCCATGTTGTTTTGTCATAGCAATGGAGAAGTAACTAATATGCATGAGCCTTTTATTTGTATGTGTACATGGTATGTGTGCACATACAGGGTGAGGTTACAAGTGCAGAGGCCAGAGAAATAAGTTGAGTGTCCTGCATTATCAATCCTTTCCTATTCCCTTGGCACAGGGTCTCTCGAACCTGGAGCTTGAGAATTCAATTCAGCTAGGCTAGCTAGCCAGCAAGCTTCAGCAATCCTCGTGGATTGGCCCCCCCATACACACACACACACAGTGTTAAGGTTATAGGGATGTGTAGTCATGTCTAGCTTTTAATGAGGATGCTGGGGATCAAATCAGAATGTTGTCGCCCAGTGAGCTATCTCCTCAGCCTGAACACCCCATTAAAAAAATAACAATGGCCAAAATGAGCTTAGGCCAGGGTATGAGAAAACAAGTATCCTGGTTTTTCTTTGGAAAAGGAGTCCCAAGAGGCTGGCATATCCAGGAAAAAAAGCAGGTTATAGAAAAAAAAAAAAAAAAAAACTTGGCATTTAACACCCTTCCTATAGTAAGAGACAGCAAACATTCCCTTCAGTTCATCAACGCACCAAAATACCTGAAACACAGTGGGGGACTGCCCTTCCTACCTGAATCACCAGCAGCAAAGCCACCCTCAGCACATCCAGGTCCCATGTTATTTGCCCTTACTGTTACAGAAACTAGGCTTTGCAATTTAAGGCAACAGCATTCAAAAGACTGTCTCTATAGAAGAGACAGTGATAAGATATATGAATAAAGCCCCAAAATTTTGGAGGCTAAGGCAGGAGGATAGCTTGAACCATGAAGTTCACAATCAGCCTAGACAGTACAGAAAGACAGTCAGACCTCATCTCCTTAAGAAAGAAAAATACTAATAAGACCTGATGAACCGGATTTTTAACAGAGCTGCTCCTGTGGCATGGGTTGATCTTTTTGGATTATCTTCTCTAAAATGATTATAAGTTTCAACTTAGAGCTATGGGTGGAGCTTGATGATAAGAGTGCTTTCTTAGCATACACAAGACTTCGGCTTGATCCCCAGTACCACACATATACACACAAAGTTTCAACTTAGCACTCTTTTTCTTTGCTTTTTGTTGTTTGTTTGTTTGTTTGTTGTTTGTTTGAGACAAGATTTCTCTGTGTAGCCCTGGCTGTCCTGGTACTCACTTCGTGACCAGGTTAGCCTTGAATTCAGGATCCATCTGCCCTCCAGAGTGCTAGGATTAAGGTGTGTGCCACCACCCACTTTTTTTTTTTTTTTTTTTTTTTTTTTTTTTTTGGTTTTTCGAGACAGGTTTCTCTGTGTAGCCCTGCTGTCCTGGAACTCACTCTGTAGATCAGGTGGCCTCGAACTCAGAATCCACCTGCCTCTGCCTCCCAAGTGCTGGGATTAAAGGCGTGCGTCACCACGCCCGGCTTCCCACACTACTTAAGCATGTCTTTTTCAAACAGAAGGTTATTACACTGTTCTGTTGAATGTCTTTTTGCTGGAAATCTAAGAAGACTGGTAAGAAGACTACAGAGACAGACTTCTTCCAGTTTCTTGGTCCTCAGGAGACAAGTGTTTCTTATAAACTCAGTAATAATTCTAAGCTTAACAAGTCATTGGATCTTCTCCAACTGTGCAACTATGAGCAATATGCAAATCAAATTGGGTGGATGTGTAACAATAAAACTTTATTTACAAAACCAAGCTAGGAGCTACATTCAATTTAATAAGCCCCATAGTAAAATTTAAAACTAGGTTCACACCTTCACAAGAATAAACTTATTACATGTTGCCCCTACTAAGGTATGACACCTACCTTGTGTCAAAAACCTGAATAAGGGCTGGTGATGTACCTCAGTGACAAAGTTGCATTGCATTTACCCTTAAGGCCCTAGGTTCAACTCCCAGCACTGAAAAAAAAACTTACTTAAACTCATAGGATCAATAAACAAAAAACTTTACCCAGGAATGGAATCTTCTTTGTCCTTGCCCAAGAAATTGCCTGGAGTTTTCCAAATGTTCCTCGGATTCCAAAGCCTCCGGGCACAAGAATACCACTGAAATCAACACAAAATGAAAGTAAGGTTGACTATCCACCATTTTTAAATAGTGTGTGCACATGTGGGGTGTGTGTGTGCGTGCGTGCGTGCGTGCGTGCGTGCGTGCGTGCGTGTGTGTGTATCTGTGGGTCCAGGCATGCCTGTGTACATGTGTAAGTGCATGCCACAGTGAGTATGTGAAGGTCTGAGAACATCTTATAACAACTGGTTCTCTCCTTCCACTATGTGGTACCAGGGATCAAATTCAAGTTGCTGGGCCTGGCAGCAAGAACTTTTACCTTTACTAAGCCATCTCACCAGCCCACACTACTTTTACTTTTAAAACTTGTGTTTACGTTCATTATGTTCAATGTTCCCAAACTCAATGCTTGGGACAATCACTAATGAATGCCTGAGGTCTATTTTAAGAATAGATTACCTAATTAACCATCTTTGAAGGCCAACCTTATGGGAACTTACGACAGTTTCTCACAACTGACTTTAATATATTTTTTCTGTAGGTCTTAGTAACGTCTGAGTATAGTAATTGAGAAATTCCACTCAACAAAAATGAGAGGCAGTTATGGTAGTACACGCCTGTTACTCTGTACATGCCTATTATATTAACCCAACACTCAGAAGGTAAAAGTAGGAGGATTACAAGTTCTAGCAGTTGAAGACGCTAGATGACCATGACTAAACAGCAAGACTCTACACCAGTAAATCAAAACCAAAACCAAAGAATACACTGAGAACTGTGTGTGAGGATACACACTTGTAATCCCAGCACTCCAGAGGCTAAGGCAGGAGGATTGAGAATTTTAGACCAGCCTAGAGTATAAAATGAGATCTGTCTCAAAAGATAAAAACAAGTAAATAAAAGACTATAAAATAAAATAATTCTACTGAGAGAATGGTAACACTTAGTAGTAGAGCCCTTGCCTAATGTGGGGGGAGAAAGAGAAACATAAAATGGATAAAGATTTTAAAAAATGGTTAAAGTCCATTTTTTGTTGTTAATTTTTTGAGACAGGTTCTTATGGAGTGCAGACTAGACACAAACTCACCCAATAGCCAAGAGTGGACTTGAACTCTGGATCCTCCTATCTCAACCTCCCAAGTGTTGGGATTACAGTATGTACCATCACACCTAGCTTGGTTAAATTCTTTCCTAACTACGTTAGAAGAACTTTTGGCTCTCTAACATCATCAGAAAGAGGTAAACTGATAAAACATCAAAACTAAGATTTCGACAGCCACTTTAGTAATGGTGAATGAAAATGTCCTTGCTAGAGCAAAAACTTAAGTTAAAAGACAGCAGTTCAAGGAAAAAGTACCAGGAAGAGCATGGTAACCTCAAGATACAAGGCTGGCCCAGGTTCTCTCAGATTACTTACAGAAAGAAAAGAAGCAGAAGGGAGAATGAGAGCATGTGGAAGGGCTGGGGAGAAAGCTCATTTGGTAGAGTGCTTGTCCAACATGAAGCCAGCCCTCGGTTCCATCCCCAGTGTCCCATAAACCCGTGCATATCTATAAACTCCAAACGTAGGAGGTAGAGACAGGAGGATCGGGAGTTCAAAGTCAGCCTAAGTTGCACAGTTTCCAGGCCAATCTGGACTACATAAGACCCTATTTTGGCATTAATTAATTAATTGCATCTTTCAGTAAAATCAATACTCTTTCCCTCTAATGCAGTCCCCCAACACTCTCATAAATAAAACCACATCAACTGCCCAAGTCACCTGAGCTCATATGGCATGCCCAAATACAATGTGGCATGAAAGCTGCATGGTGGTTACCTGTAAAGGTCTTTACCTGTAAAGACCACCAGGACTCCTAACTACTCCACATGTACAAAACCCAGCTACTGGAACAGTGGACCAAGTTACAGAGAAAGTACAATGACATTGTCCTCTTCATGCGGCCAGTCCCTGTACTCACTCAGCTAAGCACAGCTTATGCCAAGCTTCATGGAATTTCACAGGATCCTCGGCTTTGGTGACTGGCTCCAGATCAATGGAGTCTATGTACTAAAAAACAAAACATCAAAGCATCAAAACTCCAACAGGTTAAAGGAACATTTAAGAAAAATGAATACTCAAAAATACTACAGCTATCTAACACAGTTATTCAATCATGGAAACCTAGTATAGTTTAATAGTAGAGCCCTTGCCTACAGGGAAGTGAAGAGAGAAAACCATGAAATTAATAAAGATAAATGAAGTGATTAGGATAGGAATATAAGGATATAGCTCAGTAGCAAAGCCTACACAAGGCTTTCAACATTCAGTGCCCAAAAACACTGGGCTGGGCTGGGCTGGGCTGGGCTGGGCTGGGCTGGGCTGGGCTGGGGCGGGGGCGGGGGCGGGGGCTGGGCTGGGCTGGGCTGGGCTGGGCTGGGCTGGGCTGGGCTGGGTTGGGTTGGGTTTGGTTCGAAACAGAGTTTCTCTGTGTGGCTCTGGCTGTCCCAGAACTCACTCTATACACCAGGCTGGCCTCAACACACATACAGCTCTGACTGCCTCTGCTTTCCAACTGCTAAGATTAAAGGTGTGTACTACCATGTCCAGCTTCCAAAACCCTTTTTAAAAACTACAACAGAAAATGCCAAGTGTGGTGGTTCATGCCTATAGTCCATGAAGAGACAGAAGGGTGTTGCAAGTTAGAGGTCTACATAGTGAGTTTTAGGCTAGCCAGAATTTCAAGACCACATCTCAAGGCCATAACCCTCCCTGAGAATTTACAAGCTGTTAATGGTAGCTAGGAGCCTTCATATGAGGCCTCACTCTTCCTGGAGGATCTTATAGGGTACAGAATGAATTCAAAGCCAACCTAGTCAACTTAGTAAAGCACTATCTCAAAATATAAAACTAAAAGAGGGTTAGAAACGTAGCTTAGTGATACAGCATTTGCCCAGTATGTGCAATGACCTAGGTTCAATCCTAGGACCATAGTGTATAAGGAGAGAAGGAGAGAGAGATGGAAAGGGAGAGATAGAAGAGGGAGAGAAAGAAGGAAAAAATGACTTGGGCACTGAATCTCTACTGACCTTCCTGGTAGAGAGCACTTTACACATGTTATCAGAGGTCATCCCTGGCGGGCTTCCAGCTGATTCCATGAGACTCCATGTTGGGAAGGCCTCTGGGAGGCTTAACACTTGCCTTTGCCCAGACTCCGTTCCATAGTACTCTCCCATCTGCCAATTTTCCTTCGTATCATAAATCTTAGACATGGCTAGGACAGTATGTTGAATCCTGTCAATCCTTCTGTTCAATTTTTCATACAGTGGTTGGACTTCACAACCTGCCTCTTTGGGAATTTATAATTGTGCTTGTTTCGCAGAGCTGGGGATAGAATCCAGGGCCTTGATCATGCTAAGTAGCACTCTAGCACTGAGCCACATCCCCAACTGTGGTGCTTTGAAAGAGAATGGCCCAATAGGTGCATATGTTTGAATGGTCCCTAGTTATTGGAACTATTTGAGAAGGATTAGGAGGTGTTGTCTTATTCGAAAAGATGTGTCCCAGGGGGTGGGTTTTGAGGTTTAAAAATGTTCCTCTCTCTGCCTGCAACTTGTGGATAAGATGTGAGCTCTCAGCTACTTCTCCAGTGCCAAGCCTGTCTGTCTGCCTGCCTGCCTGCCTACCACCCTGCTACCAGCCATTATAATGAACCAATCCTCTGAAACTGTATGCAAGCTGCCAATTAAAATAAGAGTTGCCTTGGCCATGGTGTTTCCTCAGAGCAATAGAAGAGTACATTGTGTTTGGTTATTTGTTTTGCAGTGCAGGGGAAGGAACCCAGGGTCTTGATCATGCTAAGTAAGCAGTCCAGCACTGAACCACAACCCAGCCCAACCTGCCTCTTTAGAATACAAAATACTGAAGTGACAGAACTATCTAAAAGAGGGGCTGGAGAGATGGCTCAGCAGTTAAGAGCATCTACTGCTGGGTTCCTAGCACTTGTGTCAAGTGGCTCACAACTACCTGTATCTCCAGTTCCAGGGAGATCCAATGCCTCTGGCCTCCCTTGTGCACTTGAACTCACATGCACACCCACACAGAGACACATATACATAACTAAAAATAAATTAATGAGATAGCTGGAAGAGCAGGCTGGGACTCACCATCAGGTTCAACTTGTGGTTGATGGCCAAGGCTGAGTGTTCCAGTGCTTTGAACACAGAGGCGTAGCAGTCCCTGAGTTTGGTATATTTACCAACCAGGGCTATGGAACATATTTTCTGCAATCTTTCATACCTGAGAGGGAAAACAAGCTCAAAGTCCATATGCACACTATGAAACATCACAAGCAACAATGTGGCCATTGCTCTTCCACATACTCTTCCAAGGTACTTTTCAGAACCTTAGGCACAGACGAGATACTCAGTGTACTTGACCCAAATCTCTCCTCCAACATGCCAACGTCTGGCATCAAACAGATTTCAAAGGCATAAGAAGAGCTGGGAAGATGGCTCAGTTTATGAAGCACTTGACACATAAGGATGAGGACCTGAGCTCTTATCTCCAGAAACCATAAAAAAAAAGCTAGGCACAGTAACACACATCTGTAACCCCAGCATCCCTACGAGGAGATAGGAGGTGGAGCAGGAGATTCCCCAGCAACTGTCCTCTGTCTCCACATGTAAATGGTGGCACCAAATGTGTGGACACAAGCACACACAAATTAAGAAACAAAATTTATTAGAAACCCCAGAATCCTCAATGTTGGCTAACAAACAGGTACAGATATAATCTCAGATATAAGATAGCTATCTTATAAACTGAGCTGTTCATACATAGATTATAGGGTGACATTATGTAAGAATATGCAATGTACTTGTCAATAGGAAACATGCCAGTGTGTTTGTAAGGTGACACTGTATAAGAAAATGCATTCAAAGTTGTCTACATTTAAAATTGTCACATTCCCTACTGAAGTCTGGTTATTTGTGACAAGTCTCAAGGATAGTGTTAAAAGAATTATTTTAAACATTACAAGCCATTTAGATCACTTTAATGAGAAAACTCCATTCTACAAAAGGTACTCAATCACATGTCACAACTATAGACACAATTTCAGTGCTGCTTTTGTCAGGAAATCTGTTCAGAGAACATGAGAAATATGGTGATCAGGTCTGAGGCATGTGGATGATGCTGTAGAGCTTGAGGGCAAGAACTTGCCCCCAACAATGAGGTGAAATGTTACCAGAAGGAGGTACCCCCCCTTTCATGTCTTTATCTGCAGTGTGGTCAAGAAACAATATCAAAGACAGACTGGGAGATGGGGGTGGGACTTAGTGGATGAAACACTTGCAATTAGGAGAGGTCAGGTAAATGCAGGATGGGTGTAGTGGCCCAGCTATAATCCTGGGGCAAGGGAGGTAGAAATGGCTTATTCAGGACAAGCAGGCTAGCCAAGCGAGCTGAAGCAATAAGCTCCAGAATCAGCAAGAGACCTGTCTCAGTATATTTAAGAAGATACCCGATGTCAACCTCGGACCTCCTCATGCATGTACATACACACACCCATACACATATAAAACTGAATACATGTACACAAAACCAGACTTGGGTCTCAGGATGTGGTTCAGTTAGTTGAGTCTAGAAACCCTTGGTTTGATGATTGACCCTCAGCACTAGGTAAAAAATGGACACTGTAGTAACACCTTGTCATCAAGCCAGCTCTCAGGAGTGTGAAAAACAGGATGATCTGAACATCAAGATCATCCTTGGCTACATGGTGAGTTCAAGGATGGCCTGGAATACATGAGATTGCACCTCAAAAATAAAGCAATAAGCAAGATGTGGTAGCACACCAAAGGCAGAGGCAGGCAGGGATGACTGCGAGTTTGACACCTCTCTGGTCTACACAGTGAGTTCCAGGCTAATCAGAGCTACACAGTGAGGCACTGAACACCCCCCCCACCTGCGCAAAAAAAAGATAAAATAAAATTTAAAACACAATAACAAAAACTAGGCTGGGTGGAGAAGGAAAAAAAAAAAACCCAAGACACTAAAAATAACTGGAAAGGTAAAACTTCCTGGGAAGATCAATAAATAAAGGAGCTGAGAGAAGGCTTTCAAACCTTTAACTCTCTTAATTTCATCTTGCTCTCCAGAATTCACAGCTGTGTGTGGCCAGAAGCGGTAAAGCAACTGCCTAGCATGTATGAGGTTCTGGGTTCAATGCTCAGTACCACAAAACGATGATGCTGATGATGATACTGATGATCATGAATTAACTTCTTGATAACAGAAAGCAAGTTACATCTCAAGCCAAATAGCAGAGATGCCATCAGAAGCAGATATTCAGTCCCAAGGTGCGGTCCACCTACCTAGCAACTGCAGCTGCCTCTGTATAAGGAGTTGGCTGGACTTCACACCTCTTCTCCTCACTAAAAGGAGGGACATGGATCTAACCCAAAAGAAGGCACACTAAAGGCAACTATAGGCTCCTCCTTTTATTCATTCATGTCTAGACTTCCTTGACAGAAGTCACATGGTAACAGATGGGACACATGAGAGCACGGGCCACATCCCACCAGAGTGGGGACTGCTGTGCTGACTGGCTGATGTCCTAAGTCCATCCTTCATATTAACTTATCCTGTGAACTTTCACTTCCAGGATCAGCCAAATGTCCACCTCACATGCTCGATACAGCTATCACAGATGTCTGAGGCAAGGCTCTGAAACTACTGTGAGCTGTTGGGGAATGGGAAGGAGAGCCTTCTTTATAGACCCACCCATCATGGGCAGGTCCCAAAGTAGGAAGTAGCGTGTGTCAATCAGCCTGGGGTCCCAGGAAAGGAACATACCCAGTTCAACCAGGCATCCTGGACTCTGAGTAACTGTGAGCCTCCATCATGAGGGCAGCTGCATTACCCTCTCATTGACTCCTTCTATAACTCTACAGGCTACAGTGACAGGGTGGCCAGTATACATTGCAGTTACCGATAAACCAACATTACTGCCAAAATGATACAGATATTGCTACCTCCATTTACTTTGAAGATTGTGGTGAGCTGAATGGGTCCCCACCAGGCTGAAAATGTAGCTCATACATTAAGGCTTGATATATGCTTGAAGCTCTAGATTCGGTCCTCAGAGCATGGAGACTCTGAGCATGGAAGCTCACGACTATAATCCCAGCACTTGGAGGCAGGAATATCTCTCTGAGTTTGATGCCAGAGACATCAGGATCTTTAGACCCTGATTTTAAAAAATTCACCAAGAACCATATAAACTGAGTGTAGCAGCACACACTTTTAACCCCAGCACTCAGGAGACAGTGGCAGGCAGATATCTGAGGTAGAGGCCACCCTGGTCTACAGAGTTAGTTCCGTGACAGTCAGAGCTACACAGAGAAACCCTTTCTGAAAAAAACAAACAACAAAGACTTTATTAAAATAATCTTGGCCGGGCGGTGGTGTGCGCATGCCTTTAATCCCAGCACTTGGGAGGCAGAGGCAGGCGGATTTCTGAGTTCGAGGCCAGCCTGGTCTACAGAGTGAGTTCCAGGACAGCCCGGGCTACACAGAGAAACCCTGTCTCGGGGAAAAAAAAAAGGAAAAAAAATAACTTTGTCTTTGCTGATACAATTAAGGATCTGGAAGAGAGAGTATCAACTCCCTAAAAGTTGTCTTTTAATTGATGTGCATAAAGTGTGTGTGTTCACAAAATAAATTAATATAATTTTAAAATAAGATCTCTATAATATTCAACTATTTAATGGGAGCTGGGCATGGTGGTGGATGCCTATAGGATCCCAGCAGTACGGAGGCAGAAGCAGGAGTTCAAGACTAGTCTGGGCTGCATAAGACTATCTCAAAACCAACCAAAACAAACAATAGATCACTGCCAGATGAAATAGTAATGGCAGAGCCAAACTTCCCACTTAAAGGATCTTCTTTAAGAAATGTTAGCCAAATCTTAACAACTAAAACAACAACTCTGAAACATTTACAACTATAAATTAGGCTAGGCTTGTGGCCTGGACAGAGTACTTGTCAGCATGTACAAGGCCTTGAGTTCTTGCCCCTAGACTGAAAGAAGAAAAAAATGGAGGAAATAAAAAGAAAATCAATATATAACTAAACTACTTTGAGAATTAAAAATATTCCTTTGAGAATCCAAATCCTTCTAGTGTACTTGGGTTAAGTACAGCAAAGTCAATGACTCCAGAAATCTTCAAAAACAGAGAAATACTCTAACAACAGATACAGATGCATCCACATCAAAGCATACACATATAAAATTCTAAACAAGTGATCCTTACTTCCACTCCAGGCCCAGGAATTATTAACGATTACATAAAGAGGCCAGGGTGATAGCTCAGTCAGTGAAGCACTTGCCACAAAAGCATGAGAAACTCAGTTCAAACTCACATAAAACCAGAAGCTGTAGTACACGGTCTTTAATCCCACAGTCCTATTTCCTATTTGTTTATAACGACTGAAAGAGTTTGGAAAGAATTAGGAAAATATTTTTTAGAAATCCTATCTATGTTAAAAAAAAATTATTTTTACATACAGAATTCCTTTCACGTACCTGTCAGCCATGGTTTTCCACTTGAAAAGCAGATTACTTGAACAATTATTGATGGGCAGGTTCAATCTCTCTTGAAAATATTTAACCACACCTTGCTCCTCCAAAAGGAGGGGCACTCGGTAGATGGAAGAAACATCATGGATACAGATGACCTGATCAATGATAATAAAACATCTTCCTTAATACATCACTGGAATAAGACAGAACTCAAGAGACTGTTTATACTGAAATAAGAAAACCAATGGGGAGGCCTGGTGGGGTGGGGTAGGGACATCCCCTTGGAGATGGGCGGGAGTTGGGAAGTGGGGGTGTGTGGGAGGAATGGGATGAGAACTGTCAGAAGGCAGACCAGGAGGAGGGTAACAACTGGACTGTAAAAAAAGATTAATGATAATTTTTTTAAATTTTTAATTTAAAATTCTAAAAAAAAGAAAGAAAACCAAGAAAGCTACACGTTGGGATGCTGGCCTAACTCCAGCTTCATAGAAAGCTGAGGCAAGAAGACCATAATAAATTCAAGGCCAGCCTCGGTATACAGCAAGACATAATTTAAAAAAGGAAGGAAGAGAAGGTTAGGAGAGAGAGTTGCGAGTGATCCTGTTCAGTTTGAACTGTCAGCTTTCTACAACCTACAGTCTACAGTTACCTGGGGAATTGTCTAGAACAAATTGGCCTTTAAGCATACTATTGGGGATTTTTTTTTTTTTAAGACAAGGTCTCACTAATGTAGCCCTGGCTGGCTTGGAAATCACTATGGAGACAAGGGCTAACCCCGACTTCACAGAGATGCACTCTGCCTACTGAGTGTTGGGATTAACGACATGCACCACCACACCTGGCTTGGAATTTCTTAATTTCATTAACTGACATGGGAAGATCCAGCCTAAAACTGGGTGGCACGCTCCTGGTTTGGATACTAGAGCATATAAAAGAAGAGAAAGTGAGCTGAGCAGTAGGAACAGATGGCTTACTGCATTTCTCTCTGTTCTTGAGTGTGGATGTGATGGGACTAACTGCTTCAAATCCTTCTGCTTTAACAGCGCAAAAATGACTGGCTATAATGGAACCTGGAACCATAGTTTTAAAACCCCTGTTTCCCTAAGCTGTTTTTGGCAGAGTGTTTTATAACAGGAACAGAGAGAGACCAGGACAGCTAGATATACAGCTCAGTTGGCAGATGCTTGCCTAGCGTAGACCTTGGGTTTGACTCCCAGCACCACATAAAATCCAGCATGGTGGCACACACCAGTGATCCTGGCACTTGGGAACTAATGACAGGAGGATCAGAAGTTCAAGATCATCCTCAGATACACAGCAAATTCAAAGTTAGCCTGGACTTCATGAAAAAAAAAAAAAAAAAAAAAAACAATCAGCTAAGCAGTGGTGGTACATGTCTTTAATCCCAGCACTCTGGAGGCACAGACAGGAGGCTATCTGTGAGTTCAAGGCCAGCCTGGTTTATATAGAGAGTCCTAGGACAGCCATGGCTACACAGAGAAACTCTGTTTTTAAAAACAAAACAAAAAAAAAAATCAATGAAAAAGAAAGAACTGAGAGCTGACGAGATGGCTCAGCTGTTAAAGGCACTTGCCACCAAGCCTGACAACCTGAGTTCCATCCCTGGGATCCACATGGCAGAAGGAAAGAACTGACTCCCCAGAAGTATCTTCTGATGGCCCCACTCAGGAATACACCTACACACGCAATAAATAGATGTTATACAAGGTTTTTCTTTCTTTGAAGAAGAAAGAATATGGGCTGAAGAGATGACTCAGCACCTAAAAATATTTGTTGCTCTCTCAGAGGATCCGGGTGTGGTTCTCAGCACCCACAAGGTAGCTCACAATCATCACTATGGTGGTTTAAATAAGAAAAGCCCTCATAGGCTCAGTATTTGAATACTTAGTTACCAGGAAGTGGAACTGTTTGAAAGAATTAGGAGATGAGACTTTGTTGAAGGAAGTGTGTCACTGCCAGCGGGCTATGAGGTTTCAAAAGCCCATGTCAGGACCTAAAGTAGGAGTGTGTGTGTGTGTGTGTGTGTGTGTGTGTGTGTGTGTCTGTCTGTCTGTCTGTCTGTCTGTCTGTCTCATCTCTGTCTCTCTGTCTCTGTCTCTCTCGTCTGTCTGTCTGTCTGTCTGTCTGTCTCATCTCTCGTCTCTCTGTCTCTGTCTCTCTCTGCCTACGGATCAAGGTATAGCTCTCAGCTACTGCTCCGGTACCTGCCTGCATGCTGCCATGCTCCCCACCATGATGATAACAGACTATACTTCTAAAACTGAAAACAAGCCCCGAATTAAATCTTTACAGCAAAAGAACATTGAATAAAGCAATCATTAACACTAGTTTCAGGAGATCTGACTACCTCTTCTGACCTCTGCAGGCACCATATGTCCATGTAAAACACTCACACATGTAAAACAAATCTAAAAAAAGAAAGGAAGGGAGGGTGGAGGGAGGGAGGGAGGGAGAGAGGGAGAGAGGGAAAGACGGACGGAAGGAGAGGAAGAGAAAAGAGAGAGAGCAGGCAGGCAGGCAAGCAGGGCAGTGGTAGTGCAGTAGTGCACACCTATAATCCCAGCACTTGCAGGTAGAGGCAGGCAGATCTCTGAATTCATGGACAGCCTGATCTATACATCATGGTCCAGGACAGCCAGGACTACACAGAGAAACTCTGTCTCAAAAGCCCTGCCTCCCAAAAAGAAAAAAAATAGCAATGTAAAAAGAAAAAAAACAACCCAGTAACCTAAACAAGAGTCAGAATTTAGCACAAAATTACTTTAATTATAAAATTCTGAATTCATCATTATACCCTGAGAGAATGGATATGATAGTATAATAAAATATATAGACATAAAATAGAATATTGTATACGGACATATATACAAGAGATAGAATAATATATCATATATATTTATCTGTCAATTCCACGTTGACATATTCAACCCAATGAGGATCAAAAACACTCATGGAACAACAAATCTGTACTGAACATATCCATACACTTTTCCCTAGATAAATACCATATAACTGTTTATATCATTTTGACATTGTACTGGGTGTAAGTCATCTAAAGATACAGTAATAACAAGGATGTCACAGTTATATACAAGTACCAGACTGTTTTATTTTACATTTCTTGGGGAGAGAGAAAAACAGAGAGATGGAGACAGAGAAAGCACGGTGTGTGGAGATCAGAGGACAAACCTGCTGAGGTGATTCCTTTCCTTCCACTGTTTATCTGTCATGAGAATAGGAACTCAGGTTGTGAGGCTTAGCTGCAAGCACCCAGCCCTCTTTTAGGGACTTGAGCACTGGAGGAATCTGATATTCCTGTGGATTCCTAGAACCACCAATCCCTTACAAATCAAAGAGTACCTTACAAAGAGTAGGGTACCTGATCTTAGTCCCCAGCTCCTGGCACAAAGCTACAAAAAACCCTCAAAGTCTTGTTATGTGTGGTGGTGGGCTTTTCTTATTCAAATCACAGTGATGACTGTGAGCTACCTTGTACTTGCTGAAAAACAAACCCAGGTCCTCTGAAAGAGCAACAAATACTTTTAGGTGCTGAGCCATCTCTTCAGCCCATATTCTTTCTTTTCTTTTCTTTCTTTCTTTTCATTCTTTTTTTTTTTTTTTTTTTGGTTTTTTCAAGGCAGGGTTTCTTTGTATAGCCCTGGCTGTCCTGGAACTCACTCTGTAGCCAGGCTGGCTTCGAACTCAGAAATCCACCTGCCTCTGCCTCCCAAGTGCTGGGATTAAAGGCGTGCGCCACCACTGCCCGGCTATTCTTTCTTTTCTTTAAAGAAAGAAAAACCTTGTAACATTTATTTATTGTGTGTGTATGTGTCTTTGTTATATAACTGATATGATTCATTGTGTCCTGGGGAAACTTCCAAATAGTCATGTAAAAAACCCACAAGCAAGTGATTAGAGAACCACCAACTAACATCTGAGGAGGGGAAGGAGGCTGGGGACTGAGCTCAAACACATGGCCAAATAGGGCACAACCATGCCTCCAGAGATATATTCCAATCAAAACTCTGGAGAAGGGCTAGAGAAATGGCTGCTATTTCAGAGGACCTGGGTTCAATTCCCAGCATCCGCATGGCAGCTCATAACCATCACGTAACTCTAGTCCCAGGATATCTGAGGGACCAGGTACACACATAGTACACACATATACATGCAAACAAAACAGTCCAACATATAAACACCTCTGGAGAAGTCAGTGTGGTGGCATACAGCTTTAGTCCCAGCACGCAGGAGGCAGAAGCAGGTCCGGTCTAATTCAAGGGCAGCCAGGGTTAATAAGACTCTGCTTGGTTTATTTGGGGTTTGGTTTTGTTTTTTTAAATACCTCTAGAGAGCAGGGTGGCACAAACTTCTAATCCCAGCATCTGGGAGGCAAAAGCAAAAGGATCAAGGCCTGTATCCATTATATAGATAGCCCAGTCTAGCCTACTCAGACCTTGTTTTAAAACAGCCGGAGGGGGGAGCCGATGGGGTATCTCAGCAATTAGAGGTACTTGCTGCCAAGCCCGGCAACCTGAGTTCAATCCCTGGAATCCACGTGGTGGAAAGAGAGGTCCTCTGACCACACACATACTATAGTATACTCAACACACACACAAACACACACATACACACAGGCACACACACATGTACGAACAAACATATATACATAAATACATGTAAAAATATGCAAACAACCTGGAAAGCAAGGCTCAGAGGAACGTCCCACTTACTGGACACCCTGAGCCAACAACAACAAAACCTCCCGGCTTAGACCTCTCCCAGAGCATTTGCACCCCTTATAATAAATTAGGACTTGCCCACAGAGCACTTGGCTGAGTCCTCTGGGTCACGTAATAACTATCAAATTTGAGAAGACTATGCAGACTCCAAAACTGTAGTCAGCTGTCAGTAACATGGGTGGTACCTCAAGGGCACTGAGAACTTATGACAGGTATCTAAAGTTGAGAGTAGTCTTTAAGGGATGGGGCCCTCAAGTCTGTGGAGTTCGATACTTGGTAGTCAGTGTCAGAACTCCATATAAAGCTAGATGTAGTGGTACAAGCATGAAATCCACACACCTGGAAGGCAGAGGCAAGAGGGTCAACAACTCAATGTCAGCTTTGGTTACATGAGACGTAGATGCGTGCATGCGTGCATGCGTGCATGCGTGCATGCACATGCAAGCGTATGTGTTTGTCTACTTGGTAAAGAAGCTTAGCACCAAGCCTGGTGACCTGAGTTGCCACATGGGCACCATGGCACAAGTACACTCAACATACACTTTGAAGCACAAAACATAATTTTTAAAAAAACCTGAAAGCTGGGTGAAATCCCAGCATTTGGAGGATCTTAGGACAGAAAGATCAGAAATTCGAGGTCCCACTCGTCTATATAACAAGGATACATAAAACTCTGTCTCAAAATAAAATTGTTTTAAGTAGTGAACTGACATAGCTTACATGTACTGCCCGGTTTGGCCTCAGAAGCCCCGAATTTGGATGAGCCATGTCTTGTACAGGCGTGTATGAGATTGTTGTCCCTACTGCTGGAGTTGCTTTCACCTGATGTCTGCCACCTTGCTCCCTGGTCCCTTCTCTCAGTAAATTTATAAGGGCACATTGACCAGAGGGAAGTGAATTATAACCTGTTAAAGACTACCTGTAAGCTATGGGTGTTTTTCACTTAACCTAATGGCTTTCTAACTCACTCTCAAGAGCACGAGAGAGGTTACTTGTAGGCATTTAAGGATCTTTCAAATCCTAAATAAATGCCAAAAATGTCCTGCCGACTCTGGTCCGCTTTTTCCAACCCCACAGCTATACAGTCAAGAGTTCTTCATGGGTTTGACTATTGCTATTCAGACTACAGTGAACACTGTGCATGTACCAGGGCAGTTCTGAGCGGCGAGATGTCGTCAGTACTTGGCTCCATCCCAGTTACTAATCAAAGTTAAATCTCGGGGCAAGGGGAGCTCAGTGTTGGAGTACTTTTCTAACACCACCACACCCCCAAAAAAAAGTGGCAGGCAGGGTGATGGATTTCTATAATCTCAGCACTTGTGAGGTAGAGGCAAGAGAATCAGTTTGAGTCCATGACACCCATTTCAAAAAAAAAAAAAAAAAAAAAAAAAAACAAAACAACCTAAATCCCAGGCCAAGCATGGTGTCACTCACCAGTTAGCTCAGCACTCTGAGGCTGAGGCAGGAGGATTGTGGCCACCCTGGTTTACACTATGATGACCTTGTCTCAAAAAAAAAAAAAAAAAAAAAGCTCAACAGCTGTTGGTCTTCCAAAGTTCCGAAGGACCCAATTTGGTTCCTAGGACCTGAACCCAAGAATCTCACAACTGTCTGTAACTCCAGTCTCAGAAGATTTCACACCTCTTCTGGCCATTCTGGGCACCAAGCATGCACATGCTGTACACAACTGCATGCAAATATATACATTCATACACATTAAAAAAAAACCCACTGCATCTATATGAAAATGGCAACTTCCACAAGTGGAAAGCATGAAGTTGTTTTACTCATCCAGCATCACAAAGCTGGGTCCCACAGCATGGGAGGCAGCAGCAGGAGGATCAGGAGTTCAAAGTCATCCTCAGTTACACAGAGAGTTTGAGGCCAGCCTGAACTACAAGAAACCTTGTCTCAAAGAAAAGCAAAAGCAAAACAAGACGGGACCACTGGGGATGAAGAGATAGCTCAGCAGTTCACAGTACATAAGCTGTTACAGAGGACCCGAGTTCCATTTCCACATCAGATAGCTCGAAACCACTTGTAACTCCAGCTCCGGGAGATCTGACACCCACAACCACACCTGCACTCACTTGTACATACACACATATAACTTAAAATAGAGATAAATCTTCAAAATAAAAGACTTGGATCCCTGTTACAGGCCTTAGGCTCCACAGTGGCCACAGCTGGAACTCTACCTTCCTTCTCCAAGCTCTCAGCAGTCCAATGTAAAATGCTTTATTTACCTTTTTCTATTCTGGAAATAAGGCTGTATTTGCTTAATTCACATGCAAAGCACTGTCTACCAAGAGGAACGGTACACAAGACAACTGAGCCAAAACAAAGTGGCTGAGGCATTAAGAGAACACACGCACACACACACACACACACACAGACAGAGACAGAGAGAGAAAGAGAGAGAGACAGAGAGAGGAAGCCTGAAGCAGGGGGCTCTCTATCAGCCCACTCCCCAAGCACAGATACCCCATTAAGCAGCTGTGAGACTTTAGAGAACTCAGAGCTTTTCTAGCAAGCCTCTATAAACTGGAGCCAACTGGAGCCCCTCACATACCCTAGCTTTTTTGGGAACAAGAGCTAGAAAGAAAAAGGAAATGTAAATGTCTGAATACCCAGGTTGGAAGTCCTGCAGAACAGAGGGCCAGAGCCTAAATTATGGTAATTTCTGGAACAATGAAATCAGCTGGGCCACTTATATGATCAGAAAATATAGCTTGAACGTCAGCATACTTGTGTGGTTTAAGCTGTAATAGGTACAAAAGAGAAATGAATGAAAGCAGTAAGTGTTCCAGCAAAACACAGGACGGAGAACAAAAATCCAGAGTTCTCTCACTGCCAAGTTTCATTGAGCAAAAAAGCTCACCCTGCGCTTCAAGTGGTGGCACGTGGATGTAGTAGGAGAATCAGGAATTCAAGGTCAGCCTGGAGTACAGGAGACCCTGTGACTCAGTGAGTAAAGGCACTTGTCACATATCCTCACACTTGATTTCAATACTCTAGAACCAAAGTAAAGAAAGGTAGGAGAGAAGGGATTCCATCCATAAAGTTGTCCTCTGACCTCCACATATGGGTCATGGCAGAAGCACTCTCAGACACACACATGCACACATACACACACACACACACACACAGAGAGAGAGAGAGAGAGATGGTAGAGAAGAGAGAGAGAGAGAGAGAGAGAGAGAGACAGATTTTAATCTAAAGAGCACCAAGCACCAACCTGTTCAGGGTTCACATGACAAAACATAGAAATCTTCTCCTTCACAGCCATCTCAATGGGTGTTGAACTACGGCAGACGATCTGTGAAGCCAATTAGGCATGGGTCAGCAAATGGGAACAGATCTGATCAAATCCATTGTTAGAAAGACATTGTACATTTATATTTTTTTTCTACAAGAGTCTAGACTAAGGATGCACTTGTTCACTATGGGCATTCCTCTGTACCATGAGAAATTGGTCTGACCACTAGCATAAGCATGTCTCAACTGAAAATCTACCAGAATAGTTCAAAACATCACAACGTCTCTGATGAACAGTTAAAACTCTAAAGGGCTGTTTTATTAAATAGAAGGAGAGGTGGATCAGGAGTTGACAAACTTTCACTAGAGGGCCACACAGGAAACATTTTAGCTTTCCAGGTAAGGCACTGAGGGTCCTGCTATCATCAGTGTCAAAACAGCCACAGATTATATGTAAATGAATGAGTAACTGTGTGTCCATACTTTTTTTTTTTTGATGTTTTGTTTTTGTTTTTTCGAGACAGGGTTTCTCCATGTAGCCCTGGCTGGCCTGAACTAGCTCTGTAGACTTGGCTGGCCTCCAACTCACAAACACCCACCCGCCTCTGCCTCCTGATTACTAGGATTAAAGGCATGCACCAACAGTACCCGACAATAAATTCTTATTATAAAAATGCGCAGCTGCTTTATGAACCCCTATTCCCCACCCCTGACAGGCTGATGGCTGTAAACTGGATTACCTGTTATAGGAACACATCACCGCTTCTTAGACTAAAACTCAGAGCAAAGATAGCCAGTCCTTGAAGGGTCACAGGAAAATCCCAAGGTGTCACATTCACTCTGAAGGAGCCGGGAACCTTATAAATGACAGGGCATTGTATCTGGCCTGCTACCAATGGAGCCAATTTAAGGATAAAGAAATAATCTTTTCTTGGCTGCCAGATACAAAAAAAGTTTACTGGCATAGGAACCGTTTGAGAGGGACAAATGACTCAGATGTGTTGTTAAAGATTAAGGTGCTAGGAGTAGTGTTCAAAAGCAAAATACATGCTTAGTATGTGCAAGGCTCGAGGCTCCATCCCCAGAACCAAAACCAAAAAAGTAAATAAGCCATTGTTAGTGGGTGTTTTAGCTTGTGACACAGAGGCTCTTAAAGACAAACTTACCCCACTGTGTTTAACTCATCCAGATCCGGAGACAAGCCCAACCCTCTCAGCGCTCGGACACTGTTTTGTGTGGGCTTGGTTTTCTGTTCTCCAGTAGCACTGGGCTAAAAATAAATGAGTCCCCATCAGTACCAATGGACATCTAATTCATGGCTCTTGGATTTCAAATATAGGTCCCATAAAATATCAGGGGCAAACTGATCAAAGTTTCTACCCACGTACTTATCTGGAAAAACCCACCTGTGGCACAAGGCTGACATGAATATTGTAGAAATTCTCTCTCTTTGCTTTAAACTGGAATTGTCGGAATGCTTCCACAAATGCCATCCCTTCAATGTCACCAATGGTGCCTCCCAGCTAAGAGTGAAAAAAAAAAAAAAAAAAAAAAGACCAAACATCACCCACAGCACACAAATCAATGGAATTTCTTGGTTGTTTTTTTTTTTTTTTTTTTGCAACAGGATCTGACTATACAGTCCTAGCTTACCTGGAACTCCCTATATAGACCAGGATGGTCTCTGAAGTCACAGAGATTAGAAGTACTGGGATTAAAGCCATGGACCACAACAGCCAACTAAATTAATTACTTTTTGAGAGGATTTCACACTGTAGCCCAGGATAGCCTAAGCTGGTCTTGAACATGTAACATGAGCTACCTCACATGGCTTAGAAATAATTTTGTTCCCAGCTTGCCGCGGCGCCTGCGCAGTGGCAGTGAGTGGGCCCGAGGTCGCGTCTTGCCCAGGTCTCCGAGGTCCCCAGCGCTCGCTCGCGCGGTCCTGCCACAGCCTTCCCGCTGCCCCCGCCATGGGCCTCAGCTCCGACTCCGCTGTGCGAGTTGAGTGGATTGCGGCCGTTACCTTTGCTGCTGGCACAGCCGCTCTGGGTTACCTGGCTTACAAAAAGTTCTACGCGATAGAGAATCGCACCAAATCTATGGTGAATCTTCAGATCCAGAAAGACAACCCAAAGGTGGTGCACGCCTTCGACATGGAGGATCTGGGGGATAAGGCCGTGTTACTGCCGATGCTGGAGGTCTAAAAAGTTCCCTTTCTGTGATGGGGCTCACATAAAGCACAACGAAGAGACTGGAGACAACGTGGGACCTCTGATCATCAAGAAAAAAGAAACTTAATGGACAGTTGCGAGGCTGCACCCCAGCGTGTTGTGATGTCACCTGATCATTTAATTAGAATGGCACTCAACCCACCGTCTGATTGGCCTCCCTGGGTTCTAGATGTGGTTGGTACTTGCAAATCGCAGCTTTCATTTTCATGGCATCGGCCTTGCTATTGAAACATTTTGGTGCACATTTGTTGAAAGAAGAAAGAAGAAGAAAGGCTAAACCAACCTCATGCTATATGGGTTATTTTGGTCTTGTAAGGATCCGTTCCTTTAAAATAATGGTCTTAGAATATAGTTTGTATCTTGAGGTTAAAAGTATTAAATTATTCCAAAATCAAAAAAAAAAAAAAGAAAGAAAGAATTTTGTTTCGTTTTGACTTGATTTGATTTTTTGAGATAAGGTTTCTATGTGTAGTCCTGGCTGTACTGGAACTCCTTGCTCTGTAAACCAGGTTAGCCTCGTACTCAGAGATACTCCTGCCTTTGCCTCCTGAGTGCTATAATTAAAGGTATGTACCACCATCCCCAGCATTAGAAATAATATTAATAAACTGAGGATAAGAACTGAAATTTAATATTTTTACAAGAACAGAAATCTATAAATGCTTAAAAATCATTAAATTATACACTTAAAATGAATGAAATTTTATGACATTAAGTTAAACTTCAATAAAACTGTTAATAAAACAGCCTGGTCTGGTGAGACATCCCTCTAATCACTGAGAAGTCTGAGGCAGAAGTATCACAAGTTCAACACTGGCTGGAGTACATATATCCTATCCCCCCACCCCAAAAAGAAAAGACCAAGGTATGGTGACAAAGAGAAGCTGAAGCAGAATTGCTTAGAGTTTGAGGCCTATCTGGACTTCAGTGTGAGTTCCAGGCCACCTTGGGTTACAATGAGACTGACTCTCAAAAGAAGAAAGAGAGAGGCTGAAGAGATGAAGTGATAAAAGCACTGGCCGTTCTTCCAGAGGACCCGGGTTCAACTCACAGCACCCACACAGTTGTTCACAACTGCATGTTAACTCCAGTCCCAGGGCTTGCCCTCTTCTGGTTTCTGAAGGCACTACATAGGCATGGTACAGACATATATGCACGAAACACACATACACACACACACACACAAACAAAATTTTAAAAATAAATTTTAAAGACTAAAAAAATGAGAGTATTAGGACCTAGGTAAAATATTAAGGCCTATATTGTATGTTAAGGCCTGGGTAAAATGTTAAGGCCTAGGTAACAGTTACTTGGCTAGCCCTCCGTTATAAGGAAACTTTCTCATATGTTTCTGCTGTTACTAGGAAACTTTCTAATGCCAAGATTAATTAAATATTCTGTTATATTCTGTGCCCTTGTAAACGAATCACAATAGAATTTAGTAGAATGTTTTGTATATTACCTGCAATAAACTTGAACCAAACCAACCACCCAACAGCACTTCCTGCACCTGTGCACAAGCTTTTATGGTATTTGCCTTTATAAGCTGCCCCTGGGCCCCAACATAAGAGACACCTGCACCAATATAAGAAACTATTTGGAGTAAGACTTCCATTTTTAGTAATGGTCAAGTAGCGTTTAAGTTCCCAAGACCTCCCTGGGAACTGGCATCCTGCTTGCAAAAAGAGACACATACATGAGTAACTGACATCCTGGTTGGCAAGTTAAGACATGAATGTTAGACAAAGCAAGTCCCCTGCCACAGGTGAAAACTCCAACCAATGGTAGCAGGATAAATGTACAACAAAGACATGTTCCTAAGAAAATCCTCTATTCCTAAATCCTGATGGGTGAAATATCTTGGCACAGATGTTTGTGGATTTGGGATTTATAAAAACCCTGTAGAATCTTAACTCAGGAACAGGGTTCAGTTCCTGTCTTAGTTGGGGTTTCTGTTCCTGCACAAAACATCATGACCAAGAAGCAAGTTGGGGAGGAAAGGGTTTATTCAGGTATAATCATTCAATGTCAACAATGTGTTTCTAATAACATTACTTAAAGAACTTCACTTTAAGATTGATATAAATTCACCTTTACCAAACTCAAGGTTAAAAAACAGATTAAAAACCTAAAGGCAATCCCACAGATGTTAAAATGACTTTGCCAGTATTTGAGTATTGATCTACTACAGGATCAACACAGGCAAATGTTAGGAAGAACTAGAAACATACCACCCAGGATTAATGGTACACACCTGCAATGCCAGAACTCAGAAGGCAGAGTCAAAAGCCAGCCAGGGCTACCTTGCAGGGGAAAATACTCATAAAAATCTTGAGAATTTTTTTTTAAACAGGATCTTTTGTAGCCCAGGCTGGCCTGTAATTTACAGTATAGCCAAAGATGACCTTGAACTTCTGTAAAAACAAAGCCAAGTATGATGCCTAACACCCTGAATCCCCAGCACTTGGGAAAAGACAGATGGATCAAGAGTTCAAGGTCATCTCACCTACATAGCAAGTATAAGGACAGCCTGGGCTACAGGAGAATTCAGACTAACAAAAAACATCATATGGAATCAGAAACATAGCAGGGTATAATTTCTCACTAACTATAAGATAGCAGAATAAAAAAAATTAAGGAAACAAAAACAACTCTGAAAGAAAAATAGCCTGAGGTAAAAGCAGTTTGAGGCCAGGCTAGAACCAAGACAACTGCCTTTAAAAACAAAAAGAAAGGAAGGAAGCAGGGAAGGAAGAAAGGAGGGAAAGAAGGAGGGAAGGAGGGAAGGAAGGAAGGAGGGAAGGAAGGAAGGAAGGAGGGAGGGAGGGAGGGAGGGAGGGGGGAGGGAGGGAGGGAGGGAAGAGAAGGAAGGAGAAGGAAGAGGAGAAACAGCACCAGCACCAACAGCAGGAAGAAGAGGAAGAAGGCTTGGTGACACACATCCACATCTGTAATCTCAGTAGCACTTAGGAGGCTGAAAACTTGCTGTAAATTGAAGCCAGCCTGGATTACATACTAAATTCAAGGTTAGCTTGAAAACACAGGGAGAAACGCTGTACTAATACCAACAGGGACAGTGATTCAATCAATAATGTGATTGCCAGGAAAGCATAAGGACTTGGGTTTTGGATTCACAGCACGTGTATAAAGCTGTGCACAGCAACTGTCTGGAACCTCCGCATTCAGAAGGTGCAGGGGGAGACAGGCAGATCTCTGGAGCTTGCTGGCCAGCCAATCTAATCAAATCAATAAACTACAGGTTCTTTGAGAACCTGCCTCAAACAACAAGGTGGTGAGCAACTGAGAAAGATAACCAATGTAGACCCCTGGCTTCCACGGGTCTTCAAATATATATGCACACATACCCCCACGGACACAACACACAAAAATAAGGAAAATTTAAAAGCCAGGCCAGGCGTGGTGGCTATCACCTTTAATCTCAGTGCTCAAGATAGAGGCTAATGAGGCTGGTGGACTTAGTTCTGTGAGTTCAAGGCAAGGCCAGCATAACAGTTCCAGGCCAGCCAAGGCTACACAGTGAGTTCCTGTCTGAAAAGAAAAAAAAAAAAAAAAAGTCTGCACTTAAACCAAACCTTATGGAAACATATAAGAGGATTTTGTTGTTTGTGTTTTGGTGGTACTGGGGACATAATCCAGGGTCTCACATATGCTAAGCAAGTGCTACTACTGAGCTACATACCCCTAGCCCTCTTCGGTTTTCTTTGTGGAGTTGGAGTGGGGGTGACAGTCTAACTCTGTAGCTCAGACTGGACTGTATCTTGATATGTAGCCCAGGCTAGCTTCAAACTCCTTCCTTAGCCTCTGGAGTGTTAGATTATAGGCTCCCAAACCCAGCTTCCTCTTGTGCTTTTCCATGGGGATCCTATAGTTGTCACTGGAGAGAGGCGACCACTTTAAATGTTATCCATTCCTGCCCTCATGTGGTCTACTGTGGCACTGCATCCTCTCACACTCTTGAGTTCCCTTTACTCTGCCTCTAGGTCACCGTTATCCCTGTGTGCGGAACCCTTGAGATAGTCCCTTCTTACCATAAGTTTGTGTTTATTAAATTTACAATTCGAAAAGTTTTTAAATAACTTGCATTATAATGCACTGTTATAATTGTTCTAGTTTGTTGTTATTCTCAACCTTTTATTAGACCCAACTTGTAAGTTAAACTATTATACAATCTGAAGCGGTAGCATACTCCTGTAATTCTAGCACTTGGGAAGCTGAGGTATGAGGACTGATGGGAGTTATAGGAAAGCCTAGGGTACATAATAAGTGAATCCCAGGCTAGTCAGGACTATAGTAACAACCTTTGTCTCAAAAAATCAAACCCAAATTAAAAAAACTTGATCATAGGTGTGATGGTTTGTATATGCTCAGCCCAGGGAGTGGCACTATTAGAAGGTGTGGCCCTGTTGTAGTAGGTGTGGCCCTTTTGGAGTAGGCATGGTTCTGTGGGTGTGGCTTGAAGACCCTCATCCTAGCTGCCTGGAAGTGAGTATGGTGCTAGCAGCCTCCAGATGAAGATGTAGAATTCTTAGCTCCTCCTGCACCATGCCTGCCTGGATACTGTCATGCTCCTGCCTTGATGATAATGGACTAAATCTCTGAACCTGTAAGCCAGCCCCAACTAAATGTTGTTTTTATAAGAGTTGCCTTGGTCATGGTGTCCCTTCACAGCAATAAAACCCTAATGAAGACAATAGGTATCTATGATTAAGATGTATACATTAGTGTTTGGTACTATATATGGTTTTGTACAGACTAGGGGGAGTGGAAGGTTAACTGCAAGAGAGGACTCCATGATGCAGCTTTCATGACGTTATCTTCCATAACTAAGTGGGAATTTACAGGAAATGGAAAAGATGCTGCTTTGATGTTGTCTTGCCTTTTCTACAAAAGATTTATTTATTTACTTATTTTATGTATATGAGTACTTAATCTGTATGTACACTTGCATACCAGAATTGGGCTAGCCTGAAACTCTCCACATAGACTAGGCTGGCCACCAACTTACAGAGATCTACCAGTCTCTGCCTCCTGAGTGCTGAGATTGAAGGTGTGTGCCACCGTGCCAGGCTTCTTTTTTTCTCACCTGTGATTTCTAAGCAGAACCAATAAACTCAGCGATTCACAAAATAATAATAATAGTAACCAAAAACTTAGAGAAGGGAGTAAGAATGCAGTTCAGTTGGTAGGGTCTGAAGGCCTAAGTTCAATCCCTAATACCACATAAAACTGGGTATGGTGATGAATGCCTATAATCCCAGCACTTGGAAGATAGAGGTGGGAGGGCTCAGAAATTTGACTACTTAGAGGAATTTGGAGTATATGTCACTTTTTAAGGGGGGCCTTGGGGCTAAGGAAATGACTCAGTGGTGACTACTTGCTGTGCAAGCCCTGACAACCTGAGTTCAGATCCCCAGAGCCCACATGAAAATCAGACAGAGTAGCACACGTGTCTATATCTATAACATGGCCTTAACAAGACATGGGGTGTAGAGACAAGAGGATCACCAGAAGCTCACAGGCCAGCTAGCCAGGCATACAAAGCAGTGGGCAAGAGAACCTCTGTCTCAAACATGGTGAAAGTGGAAGCTGAGGTACAACACTCTAGGTTGTCCCCTGACCTCCACATGAGCAAGGGGACACAGACACACAGACGTGCGCGCACACACACACACACACACACACACACACACACATTTTTATTTTTAAGATGAAGCACTTCCTTGGTATAAACCAGGAAGGAAGAAACACCTAGGTAGAAGACAGTTTGCATAACACACTACATTATACAGACATAAAGGAATGAAAGAAAGGTGAAGGCAGTCAACGAGTAGCAAGTTCAAAGCTGCTTTCTTGAAATGGTGGCTATCACCTCCCACATCCACCATCTGCCTTTCCCAACCCAATCTCTACTTTTCACAACACTTTGCAAATATTTCTCCAATACAAGGAATTAAAATATACTCTGGGATACAGATGTATCTCATTTGGAAGCATACATACATGCCTAGCATACATGAAGCACTGGATTCATTCCCCAACACAGCATAAGCCAGGGAGAGTGGCACATATCTGTAATCCTAGCACTTAGCAGAAGGACCAGAGGTTCAAAGTCTTTATTAGCTATATATCAAACTAAAGGCCAGCCTGGGCTACATAAAACCCTGTTGTCAAATAATGTACTCCATGAGTATAAACAGTGGGTCTATAGGCTTCTCAGGGACAGAAACTGTCCATCTCTGGCTCCAGCCCCAACACTGACTTCATTACTCATCTACCTGCACACACTTATCAGGCATACTTACCTCAGGAAAAACATGTGACTATCTGTTTCATAACTGACTCGTGACCATCTCTGTTGTTCCCTGCTGGAACCCCACCTCCCAGCCTAGTTTACAACACCCAGGAGGGGAGAGTAAATGAAGACTGGATGCTTAGGACCCAGAAGAACAGTAGCTTATGAAGAAAAGTTCCATGCTTGCCTCGATAACACATATCTGGGGATCTTCCTTATTACCATCCACAGACACCTTGGCTTGATTCATAACCCACTCCTGGATAGCATCAGTAATATGGGGGACAACTGCAGAAAGAAGAAATAAACAACACAGCAAGTTACTTCATGATCATGAGAAACAAAGCATTTGGCCTCCCAAATAATGTGAAAGTCACCAGGCAAATTAAACCAGCTGGAGCTCTTATGCCATTGTCTCCATCTCTGGAACCAGTATGGACTGAGGAATCTAAGGCTAGTCATCTCCACAGGCCTTTGCTCTTGAAGCAGACCAGATGCAAAGAACAAGAAACAGAAAGCAGAAGTGCTATCTTTGGTAAGGACAAGAAAACATCAGACTGAAGAGATGGCTCAGCAATTAGTACTTCCTGCTTTTCCTGAACCTGAGTTCAATTCCTAGCACCCCAATCTCAAGGCTCATAATTGTCTGTTACTCTAGCTCCAGGGACTCCAACATCCTCTTCTGGCTTCCAAGGGCACTCACACACATATGGCATACACGTGTATAATATACACACAAAAAAAATCTTTTTAAAAAAACTTTTTAAAAAAACTCCTAGAAACCACCTATCATGTCATCTGAGAACTGGCAAGGGAGGCTTCTGGGTAAGGCAGAAGCTAGAATCCATAGTGGAAGATGGCCAGCAGCTGTACAGGGTTGGAGTCTAAGTACTGGGAATAACAGCAGTCAGTGAATAGAGCCACCCAAGAGTGTAGATAAAGCCCAGCCACTTACCAGTGCTCCAGAATGGAGACATCAAAATCCAGCTGAATATTGTTTTAGTTTTCTATGGCTTCTGTAATTAACCATAAAATAAACTTATATCTTGGTGGGGTTTTTTTTAAACAAGGTCTTCCTGTGTAGTCATGAGTGGCCTGAAACTTGCTATGTAGACCAGGCTATACTTGAACTTGTGACATTTATTCTGCATCTTCTGTACCACCATTCTCAGCCCAGAATATTGTAAATTTGGTTGTTTTTTTCTTTTTAAAATTAATTTATGTGTATGTTTGTTTTGACTTCATGTATGCATGTGTATCACATGATGCCTGGTGCCTTCAGAAGATAGAAGAGGACACTGGATCCCCTGGAACTGGAGATATATACAGTTGTTAGCCACCCATATGGGTGCTGAGAACCAAACTACGCCTTCTGCAAGAGCAAGTGCTCTTTAAAACCCCTGAGCAATCTCTCCACTCCCTATTGCTTTTCCTTTTTGAGGCAAGGCTCATATAGCTCAGGCTGGCCTAAAACCTGCTCTGTAGGTGAAGATGACTTTGAACACCTACTCTGCCTGTTTCCACCTCTCAAATGCTGGGATTTCTGCATTGTGATTTAAGTGTGCATGCAATTTATGAACTTAATACTTTAAAACAATAATAATTACTGGTAAGATGGCTCAGTGAGTAAGGGTGGTTGCCAACAAGCCTGAAGACCAGAGTTCAATTCCCAGACCCCACATGATGAAGAACATAAACCAACTCCTGCAGTTGTTCTCTGACTTCCATGTTCTCACTATGTCATGCAAGCATCAACAAAGATACACACACATATACATACAAAAATAAGATAAATGTAATAAAATAATAACAAGTCCAGGTATAAGCTAGCACCCAAGATCCTGAGGGAAAATGACTGCCATGAGATTAATGCCACCATGGGCTCCAAAATAAAGTTCAGACCAGTCCAGACTACTGCGTAATGAATATTGTCATATAATATACATGTGTATATATTATAGTGATATCATATAATACACACACACATATGCTGGATTAGTGGTGGCAATGCATGCCTTTAATTAATCCCTGACACTTGGAGACAGAGGCAGGCAATCTCAAGTTCAAGGCCAGTCTGTTCTACAGAGTGAGTTTTAGGACAGCCAGGCAAACACAGAAAAAACCTCGTCTTGAAAAATCAAAAACAAGCCGGGCAGTGGTGGCATATGCCTTTAATCCCAGCACTTGGGAGGCAGAGGCAGGTGGATTTCCTGAGTTCGAGGGCCAGCCTGGTCTACAGAGTGATTTCCAGGAACAGCCAGGGCTACACAGAGAAACCCTGTCTCGAAAAACCAAAAAAAAGAAAAAGAAAAAGAAAAAACAAACAAACAAAAAATAGATAAATAAAGTAAAGGCATGGTGGCACACACTTTTAATCCAAAGCAGTCAGGAAAAAACAGTGGCTGACTTGAATGGATGCCCTTATAGTCTTTGGGCATTTGAATACACAGTCTCTAGTTGGTGGCACCTAAGAAGTAGGGCCTTGTTGAGGAAGCATGCCACTGGAGGTGGGCTTTGAAAGTTTAAAAGCCTCACATCATTCCCACCGTGCCTCTTCTGCGCTTCTTGCTTGTTGTTGAAGATGTGAGCTCTCCCAGCAGCCTGCTTCTCCCCAGCAGCCAATGCCTATCTGCAGTGTGTGTCCCCCACCCGTGAGACAGTAATGGACTCTTGTCCCTATGGAACCAAAGCACAAATAAGCCCTTCTATTTAAGGTGCTTTGAGGTCAGTGACTAAATCACAGTGGCAGGTGGATTTTTCTGTGGATTCAAAGCCAGCAAGATCTACACAGCAAGTTCCAGGCAAGTCAGAGCAACACAGTTGAGACTGTCTCAAAACCATCAAAAAATAAATAAAATCGAACTGGGGATATAGCTCAGTTAGTAGAGCCCTTGCCTAGCCTGCATGAAACATTCAGTTTGATTCCACAACACTGCATAAACTGTGTGGTGGTTAAAAGTCCTATAATCCCAAATGTCTATAAACCCAACACTTAAAAAGATGTAGGCTGGGGGATCTTACATTCAAGGTCATCCTTGGCTACATATCAAGTTAAACATAATCCTGGGATACAGGAAAACCATTTCCAAAAAAGAAATTTAAAAATTTAAAAAATATTATCTAATAACAAAATGGTTTGAAAAATATATTCAGGAATATCAAGGGAAGGCAATCTTTAGAAAAGAAAGCAGAAGCCAGCGTGGTGGAGCACCCTTTTAATCCCAGTACTTGGGAGGCAGAGGCAGGCGGATTTCTGAGCTTCGAGGGCCAGCCTGGATCAACAAGGGAGTTCCAGGACAGCCCGAGCCACCCTACACAGTAGAAACCCTGTCTCAAAAAACCAAAAAAAAAAAGAAAAAAAAAAAAAAAAAAAGAAAAGAAAGCAGAAGGGCTGGAGAGATAACCAGCGGTTAAGAGGACGGATTGTTCTTCCAGAGGTCCTGAGTTCAATTCCCAGCAACCACATAGTGGCTCACAACCATCTTTAATGCCCTCTTTCGGGTGTGCCCTAAAGAAAGCAACAATATACTCACATACATACAATAAATATATAAATCTTTAAAAAATAAAATAAATAAATCTTTAACAAAGAAAAAGAAAAGGAAAAGCATAGATTTCAGGGCCCCATAACCTTCTCCCTTCTTGTTAAATACATAGCTTCCCCTGAGTGATGCTTAGCACACAAGGGTCCATAATGTTGTGGAGTAAATACCTTGAACAGTTTTCCCCAGGTAATCACCACCCGGCCTCTCTTTGTTGATCACATGTAGATATATCTCATCCCAGTGGTGATGTTGTTGTCTTTGTAAAGATTAATGTCCAAGAATCTTTCATAATTTCCAAGGTCCAAATCAACTTCTCCACCATCATTTAAAACAAATACTTCACCTACAATCAAAAGGCAGTGTAGAAATTAAAACTTACTCCCAACTATTAGTTTCCATCAGACAAGGTAAGTCATACCTGTAATCCCAGCACTTGTGAAGCTTAGGCAAAAAAATTTGCAAATTCAAGGCCTTCGTGAGCTATAGAGAGATTTCAACACCAGCTAGGACAATTTTTAGAGACCTTGTCTTAAAAAAGAGAAAAGCAAGGCTTAGCATATAGCTCAGTGGTAAAATGCTTGCCTATGCTTTTGTGAGATCCTAGATTCAATTCCTAGCACTGTAAAAGAAATAAAAATACCCAGAAAGTTCCAAACAAAACAGGAGTACTCAAAGTGGCCAAAGTCCAATGTCACGATGTATGGAAATTTACTCCACAGCATAAAATAGAGATAACTTCTCAAACAAAAACTCAATCTAGGGCTGGAGAGATGACCCAGTCTTAAAAAATGCATACTTAGGGCTGGAGAAATAGCTCAGAGGTTAAGAGCACTGGCTGCTCTTCCAGAGTCCTGAGTTTCAATCCCAGCAACCACATGGTGCTCACAACCATGCTGCAATGGGAACCCTGATGCCCTCTTCTGGTGCTCTGAAGACAGTGACAGCATATATACATATATAAAATAAAATCCTTTTTTAAAAATGTAATACTCTTACAGAGGACCCAATTTTTGGTTCCCATAAACACATACAGGAGGTTCAAAACTACCTGTAAGCTTCAGCTCCATGGCATCCGATGCCCTTCGTGAACTCTAGAGACAGCCACACTCACACAGGCACATACCTAACAAATTATATACACATTTTTAAAAATCTTTTAAAAATACAAGCTACAAACTTCCAGGAGCTTTCATGTGGATGGACTTATGCAAGTTCTCCAGAAAGTTCTTGTTAACAGGCCCCAAGAAGCTGAGTCTGGTGCTGAACCTGCTGGAAGACTCATTTTTCAGAAGGATCTAAACACAAGTCCAATGATGCACCAAAAAAAGCAAAAGGAGAAAAACTTAACCCTGGAGTAAATTTTCTGGGGCCAACTACCTTCAACACTATCAGAAAGCCCTATCTAGCTGACTATTTGGCCCAGTTTGATGCTATTAGCAGATTTAGATGTCCAGTAATGTAAACAGACTGGAAACAGCAGAGGCTGTGCCCATTGTGGAATTAGAGGCTGAGGGGTGTTTGCCAAGATAGTGCAGAAACAATGATAACTACCTTTTTGGTGAAAGACTTCTATACATGTAAAGTTAAGCCACCAGAAAACAGTCCACAAAGAACCTTTTACAGAGTGGGATGTTGGACTGCACAAGGGATTGGATACCCAGGTGGAACAGTCCTCTGGACAGCCGCCGAACCTCAGTTCTGCCACCATACTTTGTCTCCAATTGCTCCCAAGAGTATTTTGTTACCCTTTAATCGAAATAGGTCCAAAGCACCCACACTTTGGTACCTTCCTTGTTCATGAGCTTCATGTGGTCTGTGAGTTATATCTTGATATTGCAACTTTTTGAGCTAATATCCAATAATCAGTGAGTACATACCATGTGTGTTCTTTGTGATTGGGTTACAGATACGCCAAAAGGTGGACTGCTGTTTTGGAAAATTCCCGGGAAAAGGTTCTAGGCTTTGAAAAGGAAAACCTTTGCATTTTTTTGGGGTTTGGGGGGGAAGGGGAGTCTTTTTGTACAAAAAAAATTTAAAAAAGTAGGCTAGTTATCCCTTAACCAAAGGGGCAAAAACCAAATTTTGAGGGGCCCTTTAAAAAATCATGGGGTTCCCAATGGAGGAGTTAGAGAGAAGACTGAAGGAGCTGAAAGGGTTTGCAGTCCCAGGGGTGAGCGAGCAACAATAAAACCCAACCTTTTGGGTCCCAGGGGTCAAAGCCACCACGCCTTTGGAAGCACAAGGGAGGGACCCATGACTCCAGCTGTATATATAGGGGGGAGGGCCCCCTTGGGTCAGGAATAGGTGGGACAGAGAATCCTTGGTCCTGGAAAGGGCTGGACCCCTATTGTGGGGGAAATCGTGGGCTGTGGGGGGGAGTGGAAGGGCGGGTGGGGGCATATCCTCATAGAAGCAGGAGGAGGGGGATGGGATAGGGATTTCCCTTTCGGGGAATTTGGGGAATGGAGATTAAAAATTCCTGAAATGTAAATAAAATAACCAATAAAAAAATTTTAAAAAAAAGAATGGGTTTTTTAGTGGATACCCCCCGCCTTGAAATTTTGATCCTAGTTTCACTTTCCTGGGAGGGTCTGCAGGGGGATGATTGAATTTTGTAACACCAGCGACGGTTTTGGGAAACCCTTTCCCTGTCCAATTAAAAAACTTGTAAAATAAAGGCTAGAGACCGGGTGATGGGCCCAGTAAAGGAGGTGGAGACAAAGGCTTGGGGAGGAGAGGAGTGAGAAAAATTGGATATGAAAGGTAGGGGCAGAGGCAGAGGAAGAAAGCAGGAGGAAGTCCAAGCAGAAGGGAAGCTGGGGGTAGAAGGAACGGGGAACGACGGAGGGAGCCCAGACCGGGAAAAGGGAACGCCCCCTGGATAAACCACAAGTTAAAAGGGGGATCTCATAGTTGGGGGATTAGAGAAAGGAGTAGGGTAAATCTGCCAATCTGGGCCCATGCTATTTATACCAAAATTATTGAGTTGTGTTTTCCTTTACTGGTCCCTTCGGGGTAGGAGATCTTACAGCGACAAATTGGCAGCTTAAATAAACTTCTACTACAAAAATTACTACTACATACTTTTACAAACTAATTAATTACCGCTCCCTTTGGCGCCCAACATGAGGCCTATTCCACCGGGGAACTAGGATCGAAAAATGGCTGAGCCTATCCACAACAAGTGGGATTTTTCCTTTTCATCAGCCACCATTTCCGGGGCAGGGGAAACGCTATAATCACAAAAGAGAGGACAATTCCAAATACTGAAGACAGAAATCACTTTAAAAAAAAGAAGAAAGCTACTCCAATGGGGACAAGCAAAAGGGACTGATTTTTTTTTCTCCCTTCATTGGTCTTACCTGATCCAAAAAAAAGGAAGGGAATTTAAAATGAAAACCCTAACACTCCCTGAGGTTTTTCTGGGATTAACCGGGTTTTTACCTACCCTAGGAGAAGCTTTCAGACTACCTAGGAGAAAGGAGAAGATGCTAAAAAGGACTTGCAGAAACATTGGTTAGAAAGCAAAAAGAGGTTTAAGAAGTCGTGGACAGCCCAGGGTCCCACAGCAGTTTGGGACACCAAGGTTTTTGGAGAGATCAAGCAAGCTACTTCTGGGAAAGTCTATCCTAGAGAAGTTACCCAAAACACAAAACAAGGGCTAGAGAGACAGCCCACAGTTAAGGGAGGACCCTTTTTGCTCTTCCCGAGGTACCAAGTTAGGACCCCAAAGTACCCATGGGCTCACAGCCACCTGTAACGTGCCCCAATTCCCAGAAGTTTCTCTCCATCCAGCCTCTCTGGGCACCTGCAAACACATAGCATTTTACAGACACAATGCACATAAATAAAAATTTAAAAACACAACACAGAGGAAAAAATCATTCAAAATTATGTGTTATTTTTAGATTTAGCAAATTAAAGTTATAAGGCTTAAAAAAGGGAAAAAATTCCTTTTTCATACCATGTTCATAAGGTGAGAAAGTTCCCACATCGAGGGTTAATATAGGGTTAAATTTTTGATGGCAGTAACTCGGAGTCCACATCTGGAAAAAGGTCCCAATGGCTGGCGTTGTATAAACCCTTTACCAATGCCGGGAGATGACCCCACCAAAACCCCGGTAAGTACTTCATAGGCGGGCGAGGGATGGACTGCCAAATACCCAGTTTCAATCTGAGAAAAAAAACCAAAATTAAAAATTTTAGAGTAAAAAAAAAAGGGAACAAGATAGCCAATGGCCTAAAATCCCCCCTCAGTAGACTGAGGCAGGAAGACAGTTCTGATTTTCAAACCCACCCCGGGCTACATAATTAGTCCAAGGCAGACTGTGTTTAAAAAGTAAGACTATTTCCTCAAAAAACAAAAAAATAAAAAAAAGTTTGCTAGTATGGGGGGGACCCCCCCTGAGCCCTTTGTCCCCAAAGAGCAAAGACAGAAATTTTCCCCGTAAGTTTCAAGGGGCTTGGCCCAACATAACAAGTTCCACCCTGTTTTTGCTACCATGAACCTGCCCAAAAAAGAAAGAAAAAACAAAGAGAGAGAGAAGAGGAGAGACAGAGAGGGAGAGAGAGAGAAGAAGAGAGAGAGAGAAGAGAGAGAGATAAGGAAAGTAGAAAGGGAGGGAGGGAAAAAAATAAGGCGGGAAAAAAGGGGGGGAGAGAAATTTGGAAGGATAAAACAATTTTACTTCTGATGTATGTCACACCCTTTGTACTAAGCCTTAAAGGGAAAAAAAACAAATTAAAACACATGTTTTTCCCAAACCCTTGGGGCCACACATGCTTTTCCCAAACCCCACTGTGCGGGCCCCTAAAAACGGGAAACACCAAGAGACCCCTTTTTAAATGAGGGCTATTTAAAATTAATGTAAATCGGGAACACAAAAGAGTACTATGGTTTTAAGGGCCCCGATTTATGACGTAAGGTGAGCGAAACCAAGGCCAAGAGGGACGCCCCAATCAAACGGGTGCAAGGGGGGGGGGGGTTAAGGAAAATGGATGACTGAAAAAGAACCAAAACCGGACTGGGGTGAGGAAAAGAGCAAAAATCTAGTCAAACCCACAGCCCTTTAATGTGGAAATGGTCCTTTTCCCAATGAGCATAAAAACCCATTAATTGTTTTAAAAACGTCATCCTCTTCCCGGCGGGTAGGGGCTTAGTACGCTGACCGCTAAAAGGCTGTTGTTTAACCTGTACGCTGGGCAGAAAGCCTACTCAAAACCGATTCATCCCCCGGACCTGCCCCACTCCGGCCCTTGGTGGTTCCTCCGGCCACCCCCCAAATTTGGGGGGGGGTTTTCCACAAAGCAGAGCAAAAATTTAAGGCTTGGGGGGAATTCAGCGCGGAGAGGCCCCCCCCGGGGGCCCCCCCGGGTCACTAGCTACCCCCAGGAGCAGGCTCCGACAGGACCGGCGGGGTGTGGGCCTCCCCACCCCTCCCTCCAGCCCCCCTGCCCCACACTCCCCTTGGGGTGGAGCTGCGGGCCACCCATTAAAAAAACCCCAGGCACTTATTTCCCCGGAAAACCCAAGCTCCTTCCTAGAGCCCTCCCGGCCAATTTTTGCTCACGCGGCTTTTTGGGGCCATCCGTCCTTCCCACCCGGGGCGGCCCCCAGGCGGTGAAAGATTAAAAAAGGGAAGAAAAAAAAAAGCAGGTTTCTGGGGCCCTGGGAATCTCCCCCCCCTTACTTTGGTCCCTTGGGAAAAAAACCCCTTGCAAATTTTGGGAAGGGGGGAAAAAAGCAAAAGCAAAGAGTAAGAAAGGCTTAAAAGAATTTTGGGAAATTTAAGGAAGAGTGGAAAGGGGACCCCAGGCTATTAAGGAAGTTAATAAAAGGATTATCTTAAAAAGAATTAATGCCCACCGTGGGACAGGTGGGGAAAAGAACATCGAAAAGAAAAGATCATTATCCCAGCACTTAAGGGAGGCAGAGGCAGGCGATATCTGATTCGAAGCCACCTGGTCTACAAGTGAGTCCAGGACAGCTATAACACTGAGAATACCGTCTCGAAAAACAAAAAAAAAAGAAAAGATCTAACTGATTACGGTTTGAATGGACTGAGTTTTTAGAAAAGCTGAATTTATTTTATTTATTTTATTTTATTTTATTATTTAATTTTGTTTTAAGACAGCAAGGCCTGGATGAAATCATTGGTAAGATGCTTGCTAGCATTTACAAGACATCAGTTTAGCTTTAACACACGCATCGAAACGATTCCTTTACTGCCACGGTAGTACATACTATTCGCAGCAAAGGAAAGTGTAAACAAAAGGATCACAAGTTCGAATCCTCCTTAATACTTAGTAAATTCGAGACGGTCGTGGTTATGTGAGAGTCAGCAATAGTAAAGGTGCACTATATCACTGGCTGACCTGGAGATCTGTATGCAACCAGGCTAGTCCCAAACTTAAAACAATCTCCTGCCCTTCCTCCCAAATGATCAGGAAGTTTTTGAATAACACAGATAAAACAAGACTCAAAATTTAACAAGCATTACCGAAGACCTAGTGGAGTTTATAAACACAACTATGTACCAATAGCCATTATAATCTATACAAATCTAGATGTCTGACAAAACCAGTTTTATCAGTCCTGTCAAGTAGGACAAAGTGGGAGCCTCTTTAGAATGTAAATGTAGTAGAGGGCCAAAGGTCTAACCTAGAGTCCAGAGACTGAAGTCAGTCAGAGCCTATTGGACAGCAGGGAGACAGGAAGGAGAAGGGACTGAAGAAGGCAAAAGCCCCAGTGTGTTTAGCAGCAAAGGGTATGATATTGGAAGTCAAGATTTCGAAAGAAAGCCAGGCTTGGTGGCTCACAACAGTCATCCCAGAACTTGGGACTCAGAGAAAGGCAAGTTCCAGGCCAGCTGGGGATACAGATCGAGACTCTGCCTCTAATTTTTAAAAAAAAGAACTGGAGAGATGAGTCTGCAGTTAAAAGTACTTACTGCTCTTGCAGAGGACTCGAGTTCAGTTCCCAGCACCCACATCAGACAGGTGACTCACAAGCAGCTGTAACTCCAGCTGCAAGGGGAATTCTGCTCCTCTAGCCCCTTGTGGCATCTGCACACACCAGCACACAGAGACAAAACTGACAAGAAAACAAACTGTAAAATACATTATTAAAGGGGGAGAAGTGAGATGGCTCAGTGAATGAACACTTACCACACAAACCTGAGCTAAAGTTCAATTCCTAGAACCTCATGTTGGAAGGAGAGAACCAACTCCCTCAACAGATGGCCTTTGGCTTCTGCTTGGGAAGTGTAACACACACACACACCCCACACACACACACACACACACACGCACGCACATCATGTACTCTCAATATAAAATTAAAATTACAAAAAAAATTAAAGGGGTTTGGGGTTGTAACTCACATGGTAGAGTACCTTCCTAGCATACACAAGGTCCTGGATTTGATTCCCAAGGACAACGTAAAGCTCATGTGGTACCTCAGGCCTGTATTCCCAGCATTTGTGGAGAGAGAAACAAGAAGATAAGGAGTTCCACGTCACCCTCAGCTGCATAGTCACCTTGAGGCAAGGCTGAGTTACATGAGAACCCATGGCAACAGCAAATAAATAAATAAGGGGCTGAACAGATGGCTCAGTCATTAAGAGCACTGGCTGCTCTTGCAGAGGACCCAAGTTCAGTTCCCAGCACCCACATGGCAGCTTAGAACAATCTGTAACTCCCGTTCCAGGCGATATTATACCTTCTTCTGGCCCCTGCAGGCACCAGGCATGAATGATGTAGACAGACATACATGTAGGCAAAACACCCATACACATAAAATAAAACAAATATTGCCAATCTGTTCACAATATGGAAACAACCTAAATGTCCTTCATAAGAGAAGAGCGATAAATACAGAAGGAAGGAACTAAAATAACAGTAAAGATGCCTTTCCAAAGTCATAAAGCATCATATTATTATCTACATAAAGTTACATATAATACATATGAGTCTGTATATACATATATAGTTTAAGTGAAATGTTCCCATCTGGGCTGACAGTGCTCCCTCCAAGAGCCATAGACCATCTAACAAAACCCCAACCCCAGGCATGAGAAGGCCCCTTTTGAGTTGTTGGTCAGAGTCATCCAAGAGATTCCCAAAACATTATAGGCTATTGATGTTGCCCTTGGGTGCCTATCAGAAGTGGAAGAAAAATCCCATTGCTGAAGACACAATAGACTTCAAAAATGGAGCCCAGAGATCCCTGAACTGGATCTGACCTAAAAGCCTCCTCCCTGAGGACTAGCTTTCATGGTACCAGAAGGTGTCATGCAAGCTTCCAAAGAAAGGAAGCAATTAACCCAACTCTAACACCTAGGAACCATACCAAGGACCAGCATGGCACGATAAGCTAAGGGTACAGCCCTCTAATTGGTTTTAAAACCCATTGAATAAGAGGGAAATCCTGCCTGGTACTGGAAACCTAGCCAACCACCTAGGGCTAATGAAGGCATGGAACCTGGGGGAGAAACTATAATCACCACTTTACAAAAACCAAACAAACAAACAAAAAAAAAAAAAAAAACCATAGTCCCTAACTACATTCTAAACAGAAGTAAAAGTCAATGATGGCTCTGAGCCAGACAGCAAGTTCAAGGCAAGTCTAAGTAAGCTGTATAATGTAGGGATGAACTGTCCAAAAAGCTAAGGAAGGATTTGGTATATGGCTCAGTGGAACAGGACTTCCCTAGCTATGTTCAAGAATTTGGGTTTTTATTGTCAGCACCTCAAAAAAAAAAGCAAAATGTGTCTATTCATAATTTCTACTGACATAACACCGTGCTAGACTCTCAAGATGTTTTTTTAGAAAAAGTCCATCATTATGTTGATTGCAATAATTTCATGAATATATATATATACATATATATATGTACATATATATAATCAAAGGTTATATCTTTAAAACTAAAATTCACACATTGTTTTTTTTTATTTAATTTCATTTGCATTTATTTATTTTGCATAAGCCCGCATGAGTGTACTATGGCACACGTTAAGGTGGGAAGACGACTTTCATTCTCTGCTTTCACTTATGTGACCTGAGGATGGCACTCAAGTCAAAAGGCTAGGCGGCAGTCACCAGTTTATCTGATGAGCTATCTCACCACCCTACCCACTCCCTTGTGCTTTCTGAAATAGAATCTAGCAATGTAGCCCAGGCTGGAAATAAACTTGCTATCCTGCAGCCTGTGACTCGTGAGTGCTGTGATTACAGACATGCACCATTATATCTGGCATAATCTTTTACTTTAAAGGATTTTACACAGTTCAGCAATCAAGAGTACTTCCTTTGTTAAAATTAATATATTGTACTGGTACAAAATAGTTTTAAATTATATTTTGAAAAAAAAAAAAAAAAAAAGAGTACTTCCTACCCCCAAGGACTTGAGTTCAGTTCCCAGCACCCACATCAGAAACTGACAACTATCTATAACTCCATCTCCAGGATATCCAATGCCTTCTTCTGGCATCCTTGGGCAGGGGCATGCAGGCAAAGGACACAAGCACACACACACACACACACACACACACACACAAATAAGATTTTTTTCAATTAATTTTTAAAGTTCACTCTCTGACATGCACCACCACCACAAAAAGACTCAAAATGTCAAAGTGATTCACCTACTAAGTGGTGGAATTAGAACCCCTATCTTGATCTTCTGAATCAAATAAACCCATACTCTTTCCAATTGTGCTTAAAACAAACACCATTTTCTGAAAACTGTCAATAATTTCAGGTTCTCACTGACTTAAAGCACTCAGGAGGCAGAAACAGGGGGATCTCTGAGTTTGAGGCCAGCCTGGTCTACAGAGAGAGTCCTAGGACAGCCCGGGCTATACATAGAAACCCAATTTCTGGAAGGGCTAAAAAAGCCAAAATAAGACAATTCCTGGCTTTTGAAGCTGAATCAATGCTCCAACTTTAAAAAAAAATAAAAATAAAAAACAGGTTATTTCGCCAAAACTGAAACACACACACACTCCATTTACATTAGTGCCAAAACTTACACCCCAGAGTTATATTTCCAGGACTCACGTGGTGAAATAAGAGAACTGATTCTCGAAAGTTCTTCTCCAACCTCAGAAAGTCTGCCATACTTGGCGACCCTCTCGCCTAAATAAATGTAATTAAAAAAAAAAAACTTTAGAATGTCATCAATGCCATTGAATTGTACCCCTAAGATGATTAAAATGACAAATGTTGTTATATCTCTCAACAATTTTAAAGTAAATAGTATATTAAATACTTATACTATTGTCCTTTTCCCTCCTGGGCCACCTGGGGAAGAGAGGGAGATGCAAGAAGCTCCACTGAAGACCCTCGCCAAAATCCTGCCGGGGTTCTCAATAGTTCATAAGATGGTGCAACAAACGGCCTTTGTCCAATACCTTCAGACCGCATGCCGGAAGTGCGAAGGACCTGAGCTTCCTAACATCGATTATTCAAGAATGTCTACCCACTCAAAGAGACCATGATACTTTTTTGTAAGTAAAATAAAAATCATTTTTAAAGGTTTATTTATTAGTGTACATGTGAATAACATATGGAAAACAGCGCATGTACCTGGAGGTCAGGGGACAACTTTGTGAAAGAGGTTCTTTCCTGCCTTTATGTGGCTCTGGGGCTCGAACTCAGGTAACCAGGCAACGAAGCAACTACCTTTACTCACTGAACCAACTTCCCACTGTGCGCGCGCACTCGCGTGCATACGTGCGTGCGTGAGTGCGTATGTAAATGTGTTGTGTGTCACCGAAGGAACCCTTGCCAGCTGGAGCGTGGCCAACATGTCCCTGGCAGGCCTTGCCCTTATCCTCCATTCCCTCTGCCTCATTAAAAACCATTAGATTACATTCCTAAAGGCAACCTCCAAGGTCTATCTCCTTTTTTTTTGGGGGGGGGGTCTTTTTTTTTTTTTTTTTTTTTTTTTTTTTTTTCGAGACAGGGTTTCTCTGTGTAGCCTTGGCCATCCTGGAACTCACTCTGTAGACCAGGCTGACCTCTAACTCAGAAATTCGCCTGCCTCTGCCTCCCAAGTGCTGGGATTAAAGGTGTGTGCCACCACCGCCGGGCTCAAGGTCTATCTCCTTATTTGGCCATTTCCTCCTCCTAAGGCTAACTACCGAGGTCTAGCTATCAAAGTATTGAAATCCAGCAATCAAAAGCCCCTTTTGGATCACCTAATTAACATGCCCATTTAAAATTAAACACCTCATCCTAAAGTGCAGGGGAGGGGGTACCTTTTTAACCTTTATAAACCGCCATTTGCCTATGGACCTTGTCTCCTCTCTATCCAAACATAATCCTTTGTCCTCTGGGACAAATACCCTTTCCCCTTCTTCCTAGTCCTCTATCTCCTGTCTTTGTCTCTTATTCCCTGCCCTCTGTCCCTCTGGGACAAATAAAATCTCCTTTGCTTAGAGAACTTGGATTTGGGGGTCCTGAGCCAACAATACACACACACACACACACACACACACACACACACACACACAAATTTCTTTAATTGGGTCTGGAGAGATGGCTCAGAAGTTACGAATGCTTCCTGCTCTAACAGAAGACTGGAATTCTGTTCCTAAACCAGTTCTTGCCTAAGCCAGACAAGGGCACATGATGAAATTTTGACTCAAAAACAGGTAATTTAAAATTAAATCTGTATGTCCAGTGAGATGGATCTGCAGGTAAGGGTGTCTGTGGCTAAGCCTGACTATCTGAATTGGACCTCTAAGACCCACATGGTAGAAGAGAAGTTGTTCTCTACCTCCCACACAAGTGCCATGGCATGTGAGTGTGCATAAGCATACACACACACACACACAAAATCAATAAACGCAATAAACCTTTACAGCAAGTGAGGTGCCTCAGAGAATACAGATGTTTGCCTCCAAGTACTTCTCTCTCTTGCTCTCTCTCTCTCTCTCTCTCTCTCTTCTCTCATACGTGCACACACACACACAAATAATAATTGTTTTTCATTTAAAAGCCAGAGGACTGGCGAGGTGGCTCAGCACTGTTCTTTCCAGGGACCATAGCTTTAATTCCTAACACTTTCATTAGGTGGCTCACAACTGCCTATAATTCCAAATCTAATAGATCCAATGTGCTCTGACCTCTGAACATCTCGCATGTGGTTCACACAAACTCGTGCAGGTATACATATACACATAAAAATAAATAAGCAAATCTTTTTATAGATTTAAAGCCATGGATACACATACATATAAATATATAAATGTTTTGTTGTATATATTAAAGTAGATGGCTTGGAAAGTATTTGAATCATAACTCACTAAACTTATTAGGAGTTGTGGATAGTTTGGGCCTGTCAAGCTGAAGTCCAGGATCTGAATAAAATGTAAATTCAGGTCAGTCTGGGGAACTTGACCACAGAGAAATCAGAATTATAATCAGTCCTTGAATTTATTTCCAAAGATCACTGAAACTGTCAAAGGGTAAGGGAAAGGAGGACTCATGGTTATCATTCTACATCAAACGTTAGAGTCTGGGCTTGGGAACTATGGTTATCAACTCCTTGCCAGTTTTGCTTGTTTGACAAATAGTTACAGAAAAAAGTATAAGAATATAAAAAAGTAAACATAAGCCAGGCATAGTGGTGTACACCTTTAATCCCGTAAGTAGGGAGGCAGAGGCAGGCTGATCTCTGTGAATTTGAGGCCAGCCTGGTCTATATAGTGAGTTCCAGGACAACCATGGCTACATAGTGAGATTATATGTCTACAAGCTAAGTAGTCGACCTAAAATTAAAATTAGTCAGCATCACAATTACCAAACACAAGAACAGGCTTGTTCATTTACATCCCCAACAATTGCTCCATTTCTGAAACTTTTTTTTCAAGATTTATTTGTTTTGTATTTGTATGTGTGTTTTACCTGCTTTTCTGTACACCACATATCTCTCTGGTACCTGTGGAGGCCAGAAGAGGGTTAAGATTCCCTGAGACTGAAATTACAGATAGTCATGAGCTACCACGTGTGTGCTAGGAATTGAACCTGGGTCCTCTGTGAGAGCAGCCAGTGCTCTTAACTACTAAGCCATCTCTCCAGCCCCTCTGGTATTAATTTGAAGCAAATGTTGACCATGTTTCCATTTTGTCCTCCAGTATTGTAATATGACTCTTTAAAAGAATTTCTTTGAAAACCTATACCCACAGTCACATAATAATACCATTGCCACAATTTAAAATTGAAACCAGGCAGTGGTGATGCATGCCTTTAATCCTAGCACTTGAGAAACAGAGACAAGATGATCTCTGTGAGTTCAAGGCCAGCCTCATCTACAGAGTAAGTTCCAGAACAGCCAGGGCTACACAGAGAAACCTTTTCTTGAAAAACAAACAGAACAGAACAGTTCTTGATTGGGGTGTTGCTCAGTAGCAGAGCTATTCCCCTCCATGCTCAAAGACCCAGGCTCAATCCTCAGTCAAGATTTTTGTTTGGTTGGTTTTGTTTATTGGGACATGGTCTCTCTACATGGGGCTGGCTATCTTGGAACTTGCTATGTAGACCAAGATGACTTCGACCTCATAGAGACCTACCTGCCTCTGCCTCCTGAGTGCTGGGATTAAAGGTCTGTACCACTATGGTAGGCTAAGAATTGTTTTTTAAAAAGAATGCTGTGTCCATCCACAGATGAACGGATAAACAAAATGGGGTACTACATATACACACAATGGAATACTATCAGGCCTTAAAAAGAAGAAAAAATTACGCCAGGCAGTGGTGGCGCACGCCTTTAATCCCAGCACTTGGGAGGCAGAGGCAGGCGGATTTCTGAGTTTGAGGCCAGCCTGGTCTACAGAGTGAGTTCCAGGATAGCCCGGGCTACACAGAGAAACCCTGTCTCGAAAATCAAAAAACAAAAAAAAAAGGAAAATTACAATATGCATAACATGGATGACCTTTGGGGATATTATTCTCAATAGAGAAGCCAATCGTGAGTTGGCCAATAATGGCACATACCTTTAATCCCAGCATTCAGGAGACAGAGGCAGATAGATGTCTGTGAGTTTGATAGAGGTTAGCCTGGTCTACAAGGTGAGTTCTAGAAAGCAGTCAGGGCTACACGAAGAAACCCTGTCTTGAAAAAAGGAGGAGGAGGAGGAAGAGGAGAAAAAGTCAGAAAAAGACAGATACTGTATAATTACACCAATTTCCCTTCCTCCATGGACTGGGGTTTGACCCAAGTGCCTCATTCCTGCTAGGCAAAAGATCTACTGCTCTAATATTGGCAGTATAACCCTAGCCCTGAACATAAGTATCTACAGTAGGCAGGCAGGTAGAGAGGAAGTAAAATGATGTTTGCTAGAAGCTTAGTTGCAGAGAATGGAAGTAGTATACGAATTTCGGCTTGCAAGATGAAAAATTCTGGCGACTGGTTGCAAAGTCATGTGAATGTGCTTAATCCTACTAAATGAGTGACTTTGAAACTGGGTGATAGCCGGGCGGTGGTGGCGCACGCCTTTAATCCCAGCACTTGGGAGGCAGAGGCAGGCGGATTTCTGAGTTCGAGGCCAGCCTGGTCTACAGAGGGAGTTCCAGGACAGCCCGGGCTACACAGAGAAACCCTGTCTCGAAAAACCGAAAAAAAAAAAAAAAAAAAGAAACTGGGTGATGATAAATTTTGAAATTTGATCACCATTTAAATATAATCTCAAAATTCCTTGATCTGATCAGCTTCATAAGGTCCAAATTACCATCTATATATGTATCATCATTTTTAAAATGTGTTTGCTGAATTATTATCCACAGTTAAAATGCACAGTTGTGGACTGGGGGTGTGCGGCTCCATTGGTAGAGTATAGACCTAGCATAAGAGCAGGCACTGAGTTTGATTCTCAGAACCAGATAAGAGGGGCTCGGTGAGTGTAGCAGAGAATCCAAGACAAGGCCAGCTTGGGTACTTGAGACCCTATATTTAAAAGAAAAAAAAACACGCTCACTGTGTAACCTGGCTGTACTATGTAGATGAGGCTGGCCTCAAACTCACAATCTGCCTGCCTCTGCCACTCAAGTGTTGGGATTAAACGTGTGTGCCACCACTACCAAGCTTTGGAGACCCTGTCTTTAAAAGAAGAAAGAAGCATAAATATTCAAGGGTTTGCTTTTTTTTAAATCTTTATTACGTTTTATTTAGTATACAGGGTTGGGAGAGAACACAATGCATACCTGATACAGATGAGAGAACAGGTTACAAGAGTGGTTACAAGAGTGGGCTGATTTCTTCTATCATGTGGGCCCCAGGACTATGCAAGGTGGCAGGAACCTTTACCTATGAGTCATGTAACCTTCCAGGGTTTTATATTCTTTTTAGGGTTTTATATTCTTTTTTTTTTTTTTTCTTCTTTTTTTTTTTTTTTTTTTTTTTTTTTTGGTTTTTCGAGACAGGGTTTCTCTGTGTAGCCCAGGCTGTTCTGGAACTCACTCTGTAGATCAGGCTGACCTCGAACTCAGAAGCCGCCTCTGCTGGATCAAAGGCGTGCGCCACCACCGCCCGGCCAGGGTTTTATGTTCTTTTTTGTTTGTTTTTTGTTTTTGGTTTTTTTTTTGTTGTTGTTGTTGTTTTTTTTCCGAGACAGGGTTTCTCTGTGTAGTCCGGGCTGTCCTGGAACTCGCTCGGTAGACCAGGCTGGCCTCGAACTCAGAAATCCGCCTGCCTCTGCCTCCCAAGTGCTGGGATTAAAGGCGTGTGCCACCACCGCCCGGCGGCTTTTATGTTCTAAGCGCCACTCATTTGGTGTTTGGGAAAGGGTCTCATGTAGCTCCGGCTAGTGTTGAACTCAAGATCCTCCTGACTCAGCTTCCTGAGTGCTGAGAGTACAAGTGTGTGTGCACCACCTCGTCCAGGTAAGTCTACTTTATATGTGCACGTGTATGTGCATGTTTTGCTGGGTTGGGCATGTGTTTTATCAGTCTACCACTGAGCTACAGTCCCAGTTCTCTAAGCTATGTGTGAAATACTTTAAATTATATTTATTGAATAGATAGTCACAGAGGCGGTGTGGAGATCAGAGGACAGAGAACCTGTAGGGCCAGTTCTCTCTATCACATAGGTACCAGGAATCAAACTCAGGTTGTCAAGCTTGGTGGCCAGTACCTTTACCTGCTAACGGATCTCACCCACCCACTGTAAACCATTTTTCATGTACAACTACCCCACCCCAACTTCTTCCTTGCAATTTGTTTTCTTTTCTTTTTTTTCCTTTAGGTTCTTTTATTTTAATGTTGTGCTTTTGACACAAGGTCTTACATAGCCCAGGTTGGCCGAAATGTCAACTACACACCTATAAAGCTGGGCAAATAGAAAAAGGGAGTAGAGACGAGGCAGAGCTCTGCAGGGTCAAGCGCTGTTGGCCCTTAGCCTCTTTTCCACAAGCACCAATGGAGGGGTGGGGCGGGGAGTCGACGCGGGGGGCGGAGCCTGAGCCGGACGTGACGTATGCGCGGCCAGCTGAGACGCAGTCATAGAGGGTGGGCCAACGCCTGGCCTCGGAGGTCTCGCTCCGGTTCCGGCTAGTCTCCCTCCAAGACCTGCGGAGTCAGATCACCCAACGGTTAACGGTGTCAGGGCTCTTGGGCGAGGGGACCGCAGCGGCGGCGGTGACCCCGCGGGCGGGATGTTCCGAGGGTTTGAGCAGTTGGTTGGGCTTGAAGCAGCCCGAGGGGGCGGCGGCGGGAGGAGAGCCGCCCAACAGGGACAAGCTGTCGGCGGGAGCCGCGCCTCCCGAGGAGAGCTCTGAGCGGCTGGTGGAGCCCACCGAGGAGGAGGAGCAGCCGACGGAGGACCCACAGTTCCTCCACCAGGCCAAAGGCCTTGGCAGTGAGTTCTCTCCGGACCTGAGGGTGGGCTGGGAGGGGACACGGGGATGTTGATGTACGAGGAGGGGGACGGTCCTCTGTGACAGGGGACGGCTGTCTGAGGAGCTAGGCGACGCTAAAGTTCACCAAGCAGTCATGTTGTCTCCTCGACGTGCCTAAGAAGTTGTCGCTTTCCTGCAAAGTTTGTATACTTGGGAAGCCGTAAAGCGAGCAGTGTGCACTGTCTCCGGGTTTTGACAAGGAATTCGGTTTGTTCAGCTTGAAAACTTTTATCTGAATCTCTACCTCTGTCTCCCAGCTTGAACTGGTTGAGAAAATGCCTTCTGTCACAAGAAAGGACTGAAAGGTATTGTCTAAAGTAACTTGGTTAAGTTACTCGAGCCAAAGTCATTCGTGTCTTTTGTTTTTTTGAAACAGGGTCTCATGCAGCCCCAGTTGCTCTCGAACTTGCCTTACAGTCAAGGATGACCTTGATTGTCCTGCCTCTGCTTCCCAGTTGCTTTGTGATCACTGTTATTTTTTCCCCTTTCAGCAGGACCCTTTTTCCTTAGGGAGGGAAAGAAGATTCCAATTGCCTTATTCAAGTTCCAGTGCTATATACATCTTGATGAATAATAAATACCTCATTTCATCTATTCACCATCCCAAGGGGTTGGGAAAACAAAACCAGCATTTTACTGACAGTGAGCAGTACAAGTAGATTTTGAGCCAAAAATCTACCTGATTTCAAAGCCCATACTCTTTCCAAGTTTATTGTCTAGTTGAACAAACAATAGTTGTTGAGAATAAAAACAACTGCTGTGGTAACTAATTCTCGAGAGACTTTGGCAGGCTTAAATAGTCAAAGAACGTGAATTTGGGGGAAGTGGGCCCTAAGCAGAAGTAAACTTAAGAGAATTGTAACAAAAATGTATACTAAATTTTGCTAGGTTTTTTGTTGTTTTTAAGACACTGTTATATAGCCAAGGCTGGCTTCAAAGGATGGCCTTGAACCCAATCCTTCCTCTATCTCCCTCCTGTTGGGATTACTGGAGCTCACCACACAGCCACTAAATTTTGAAAGTTTTAAGGGTTTATCAAGTAGATTCAGGGTGCCAAAGAACAAAGAAGCACAGACTTTAGTAGGAAAGCTCCTAATGTTCAAAAAGATTGACTGTAAGATAGAGGCATAGGGAAAATAGCCACAATGTCCAATTTTAACAGTATATCATCTTGGCCAAAGACTAGACAAGGGAAATAAAACTTAGTGTGATACCATGAAATCACTAGAAAAGAGAATAACTATTTCCAGCTTAGAAAATTGGGAAAGATGCCGGACAGTGGTCGTGCACACCTTTAATCCCAGCACTTAGGACTAGCGAGGTGGCTCAGCACTGTTCTTTCCAGGGACCATAGTTTTAATTCCTAACATGTTCATTAGGTGGCTCACAACTGCCTATAATTCCAGATCTAATAGATCCAATGTGCTCTGACCTCTGAACATCTCGCATGTGGTTCACACAAACTCGTGCAGGTATA